>VKOC01005479.1:0-38919 GCA_009364415.1 Spea multiplicata | reverse complement strand
TGGGCTTATGCTGCCGAGTGCCCCGCAAGTGGGCTTATCTGCCGAGTGCCCCGCAAGTGGGCTTATCTGCCGAGTGCCCCGCAAGCGGGCTTATCTGCCGAGTGCCCCGCAAGAGGGCTTCCTGCCAAGTGACATTCCTTGTTTGTTTATTGTTGTACCATCACATGCAATACAGCTCTTAAACCTGATCTTCTGTCTGTGGTTTATTCCTGCGCCTGTCTGTAAAAACCCCAGGCCATCATGCATCGTGGGGTACAGACAGAGCCCCTCGTATCCCCTGCACCTGGGCTCCTAATAGACCTGCTCCCCCGGTTCGTGACAGAGCTTGGGATATGTGTGGGCTATATGGTCTATAAATTTATTTTTGTAAATAAGTAGCATTTTTCTTCTTTTAAACACCTTACTCATGTCAATAGCTATCACTAGGTCATGGTATGCCACATAAAAAATCTCAGTAAGCCCTATCCTATTGGCATGCTCCTTACCAGACACAAAAAGAGAAGGGTCTCTTTAAATAATGGGATATATGTAACGATCATTCATCCATCCATCACATAAGTAGTTTTTCAGCCACTGAGTATGCTCTATCTAACTGTTTTGTGGCCATAGTATAAAAGAATGTCGGGCATAGGTGACGTGTCCATGAAAGAGTGCCCATCTGCTGGAAATCATAGGTTTAATGAGTAATTTACTGAAATGTAGCCGTTCTGCTGCCTACCACTGTGGAAGTGAAGCTTTCTAGAACTGGCCATTTTAGTAAAATGAACAGTTACATTAACACTTACAAGATTTGATATGTTTTTACAGATCAAAAAGCGTCATTCCAGTGGCAGCATGTCTGAAGATAAATTTGCAGCATCAGCTAGAGAATATGTGGAGTCGCTTCATCAAAACTCCAGAGTGCATCTTCTGTATGGGAAAAACAATGTTCTGGTACAACCAGTAAGTTTCCCGTCACTTAAGGGTTTTATCCATAGTCAGCGAATATGGGTCAGTTTACTTGATTTTAGGAAGATTGGCAGCAAAAAATTAAACATGTAAATAACCATATATATTTATTTATTGTTTGATTGTGTTATTCCTCTAGAAAGAAGATATGGAAGCAATCCCTGGGTATCTCTCCTTGCACCAGAGTGGTGAGAACCTGACATTAAAGTGGACACCAAATCAGTTGTTAAATGGAACTCTAGGAGACAATGAGTTGGAGAAGAGGTGGGAATCCCAATGCATCCTTTGGACTATTAATATAGTTCTAGGCAGCAAGTGGTTCTGGAGTTGTTGCGACACTTGATTTGCAGTGAGGTTTTGCTCTCCTTTGGTGCTATGCTATGTTCTGCAAAATTTTCCTGTATTGTCAGCTAGAATATAGGTTTCTCAACCTTTTTGGTTAATATGTTCTTTACCTATATAACATCCTGTCATAACTGTTTATTACCTAATACAAGAAGCACTATCACAGGGCAACGTTTTAAGAGAGACAGCATGCCATCTATGTAGGATCAGAGGTCAAGCGCGTGCTTGATTATAATTAATATCAAGCATCACTACAGTTTTTTAGGAGATCACTTTTGAGCAATCGTTAGTATTTGCCTGAGACCTGAAAAAAAGAAACCCCATTATCTCTAAATTAGTTGCTGGTGATGGCCCTAAGTGCTCTTTGCAGTATTTCACAAAACATAATACAATCTATTAAATTCATTTGTTACCTTTCTTCCAATTTGTATGGAAATTAATTCTTACCTTCAGATGAAGTACCGGTACTTGACAATATATAAACATAACTGGCACCATGAACTTTTAATTTTAGTCATTAATGCAGTTGGAGGCACCATGTGGGTATACAAAGGATTAAAAGCATTGAAAAAGGACCAGTTTTATATTGGAAGGCCACCAACATTCTTCTAAGAGCAAACAATATACTGGCATTAAAGCAGCATATTTCTGAGCTGAATATTAGCTATTATTGTATGAATAGAATTATTATTTCCCCTGCTCATTTAATACCTATTTTCTTCTCCCTTTTAGTAAAGATACTGTCTGACTTCAAGGATAGTTCTAGATTTTTAGGGACCCTAAGTACCCAAAACCTCATGGATGCTCTGTCTAGCAGAAACCAATTGGTTTATGTATGCAAACAAAGGAACTAAGTACATTTGTTGAATTTTCTTTTGTTCTCCCCATCTTCAGATGGGACCCAATGGGTCCAGTGGAGGTTCTAAGCAGCTAATATGATATATAGTTCTGTTGAAACCTAGAAACCTAAACTTTCATTACCTTTTTTTATTATTTTAATGTTTTAGTGTTTTATTTTGTGTGGGTCCCAGAGAAGGCAGTCCCAAGAAGTTTGTGATAGCTTTTAACGAGCCACCATTTGTACAGTAAGATCTAAAGTCACATCTGAAGACGAGACCTCACATGTGTTAAAACTTATGTGAGGCTTCGTTATACTGTTGCTCCAATAAAAGGTATCACAGATTGCTTTGGCTTTTCTTATACTTTGAATACAATTTACAAAGCTAAACCAATTCCAGGACCAGGGCAGGTCACATATGTAACATCCTATAATGGATGCATGCCTTCCTTACTCCTTACTTATAATTGTTTACAACCTTGGGGGTACTTTTATAAAAATAATCTGTATAATTGTGCATGTATACCTTTTTTTCATGAATTAAAATACATTAAGCATAAGATTGCATCATATAAGTTACTACTGTGAATTAGGTGGAATAGAAAAATGTGTATTGTAAAATATACATGACTATATGCATTTTATCATTGTTTACAAGCCCTAACTTTTTCCATGAGATATATAATTACATATGTTTCCTAATAACAAGTAATTAAAATAGTGACTGGAGATCATGGATCATGAGGACCTTATTAGATGACACATGGACACGTTGGTCTGTGTGCAATGAGATCTCCGATACACAATAAAAACCGTCCTTCACTTTGTATTGTTGATATGTGCGGTAAATAATCACTCTCAGAGTAATCTTTTTCCATTTCTCTAGTGTGTTCTGGGATTACGCATTGATCGTACCCATAAGTCAGATTGTCTGCATCCATTGTCATCAGCAGCGTGAGTATTAGAGAGTATATGGAGTAAAGCAACCTCATTATGCGGTTTATCTTCACACATTAAATACCACGGGGATAAATGTTCCAGTACACGTGAAATGAGAGGCTAATCTTTGTACAGTCTGACTTTTATTAATGAAATTAAACTCAGAACATGAAGGACAGGGCTAACGTAACTGTACATTGATAATCTTCACTCATTCGGTTTATAAAGTGGTGTACGTGGGTATACATATATCAGTGGTTTTATTATTTGTACCTCTATATACACACCTATACACTATGTATGTGTATATGTACACATGTTCTTTTGCTTACATGTTTTCCTTTGCTTTATGTATCTCTCTCATGCCCTCATGTTTCCCTGTATTTCGTTTCTTTGTAACCTGTGGATTTTATACTTAGTTCTTTTTTGTATTGCTCTCCGTGCAGCAGAAAGTAAAGGAGTCCTTGTCTTGGTGAGTCAGGATGGCATTCAGAGACCTCCGCTCCACTTTCCCCCAGGAGGTCATCTTCTTGCCTTTCTATCTTGTCTGGAAAATGGACTTCTACCAAGAGGACAGTTAGAGCCTCCGTTGTGGTCCCAACATGGAAAGGTATGTCATAGGAACAAAATATGTTTGCTAAAAATACTTTGTGCCTTCAGAAATACCATAGTCACGTGATAAAGCAGTTATTTGTCCCGTTTATACAAAGGAAACTTGAAGCATCATCTACAAATTCGATTAAATTGTGTTTTTGTTTCGCGAGTCCACAGTCAATGAATGTTCTTCATTCATATAAGTGAAAGGTTACAAGGGCACATATTCCTTTAAATGTTATGTTGCATTCAAAAGTAGATAAAATTAAACGTTTTGGTTATTCCAGTTGGTTAGATCCCAAAGTATATAAAGTGATTAGGTTTCTATTTATTGCGTCCATGGTGAATGAAGAGTTAAGGATATAACATAACATAATATTCAGTTCTCCTATTTAGTTAAACGTCTTAATTTACTACAAGGCTTTGTACAGCCCATGGGTGCCTTTTTTGTAGCAAATTCTTCGTTTTCAGAATAACCCTGCTTTCCTAATATTGGTTACATGATTTCTCTAAAAATAACTTTTTGTTTTAGGGGAAAGTATTCCCAAAACTGAGAAAAAGAAACAGTTCTAACAAATCGGTTGATATGGATGAGAACATTGTGGAAGAGATATACGCAGACTATGTCTTCAGGATCATCTATGCGGGACACAGGCATGATAACAGTAAGATAGCCTCTTAATATTGTCACAGTATTAATGTAATGTATGCTAACCATATCATTATTCTATAGGTACAAAAAAACACTTGGACAAAAATAACAGTATTATTTTAACTTTGTCAGTGATCTGTTTTTTAAATGACTAGTGATGGATATACTTGGGAAATTAGGATGTTTTTCCTGGTCATACCTCCCCTTGTAATCTCCCTTCCATCCTTAGTGGGGTCAGGTGGGGTCTTGCACTGGCAAGAACATAGCAGGGACTAAGTTGGAAGGAACTTAGCACCATCACCCGATTCCAGATATCACTTAACACACATGGAGGCTTCAGTGGAAAAAACAGAGAGCTCTCGGATCTTGTATCAAGTGGTCAGTTGGAGAATTTTTTTTGTATTTTGTACACCAGGAAGAAATTCTGCAGTTCACATGACATCATTTTTATTAAGTTGTCAATTCTTACAGAGTTATTTGCATTCAGACAATATATAGCACACAAAGGGAATAAATAGCACTACAGCTTGTGAAACTAAGCCATTCTTTCCTATAAGTACATTTTTACCTGACCACATTAATTTGGCATAATTCCATCTGATCATTTTGTTAGGTATCTTATGCAGAGTAATTGGGCCAACTTATCACATTTTAAGACACTGAAAAACAGGATTAAATTAGTGCTTTTCTAGATAGAGAGGTGATTCTTACATGTCATGTAAAAACTGTAAACTGTAATTGTAAATAAGACAATCATCTCAACCTAAATTAAATCCCACACTTATACAATGCTTGGCGTGTAAAGCACAACACATATATTTGTTAAGCAAATGTATAGATAAAATACTTTTTTTAATGTTGTCTTTGCATCTCTAGCATCAGCATCTGTGCTCTGCATGCAATATCTCATAGTTAGCAATTAATTTTATATAAGGAAAGGCAGTGATGTCTCCAAAGGTTCTGAGACATAGAACACAGAGGTGGTTATAACTGAAAGGAACAAGAAGAAAGAGAAGAGGAAAGGGATAAGGGCACGTGGAAATGACTAATGGGTAAATATGATATACAAACAACATGAAAACCACACTGGTAAGGAATGGTCACCCAGGGAGTGGAAAATAGGTAGAGAGAATTAAACAATATTCAGATTGATGAGATTTAGAGCGAAGCCCAAAACGTTGAAGAAGAAAGTGAAGCAAGGCAACATTAGAGAGATAAAAGGTAGTTGGAGGAAGGGAAATGACTGGATTATTAGAGGAAGCAGATATACTTTGGAACCCGCAACCAGTTCCCCCACTATTGTATTCTGCCGTCCTGTGGACAGTTAAGTAACAGTCTGTTGTTGGAGACCACTTTACACCTGGTTTCAAGGACTGCTTTATTATACAGTAATACAATAATTTGCAGCATCTCTATATAATTACCAGCCTAAACAACACAGCAGGTTTAATTTAAGTGTTTTGTGCTCCCTCTGAGTATAACATTTCGTGATTATATAATCGTGAGGCATTTAATTATTTCTGTGGTGATTTTGTTTGCTTTTTGTATTCAATTTTAATTATAGAAAAAAACATTTTGTTTACATTTTAAAGCTGCTTATCATCTTAAATGTTCCAAACATTTATATATTTTTTTTTGTTATTGAGCCAGTTACTTTTAATTGGTGAATTGATATTTATCAGATAAATCCCATTGTACAGCGCTACGGAATTTGATGGCGCTATATAAAACAATTAATAATATTAAAATAATGTGACTTTTGATTACAGTTTTTTAGTCAATGCTTCATAATATTGAGCTATTTCTTAGATAATGTCACATATTTAAAGATATGTTTAATTATGTTGATTTTCAGTCATTTTCTCAGGCCAGATACATTACACAAGTAGAAGGTAACTGTTGAGCTGAAACATGAGCATTATACTTTGGTTTTAGATTTTATTTAGAAATTTTTTCAAGAGGTCTTGATGAGTACCATTAGGACGAAAATGTGCTGGATTAACTATAGTAACTTTACTATGAAACCATAGAATGGCAGCCTCGTTAGTCTTCAAGGGCAAGTCCCATGGAAAAAAATATATTTTTCTCTTTGACCATAAAACCCAGTGCTGTATAGAGTAATTTTGGTTAGCATTATCAAAATGCTGCTTTTACCTTATTTTGTTTCAATAAACGTCCTTTAACTGCAGACCTGGAGGCTGCCATTGTTGTCAGTCATGTGATATTTTTGGTCACCTCCCTGCTCAAACACTACACTGAACTAATTCTTTATGGCAATTCTAATGAATTATATTTCTCTATAGACATTAATTGGTCAATGTCACGTGTCACGTGTGATTAAGTCATTTTGTTGTTTACCACAGACAGTATTATAAGGAGTCAGGGCGTTGAGTAGGTAAGGCTAAGATAACAGAGCTAGAATGCATCCAAATGGCTGCCACTACTGCCTTGAAAACATTACATGCAAAAAACAGAACTCTGAGATTTCTGCTGAAAAGAAATGTAGGTGAATTAATATCCACTGATTACCCTCACGGTCACTATACATGGGGCACACCATTGCTCTGGCCTTTTGCGGAAGTACTCAAAGAGGCCAGATAATTGCAGACGGATTCATTGAGAAAGAGAGTTGCTTCTCCGCGGATCTGCCTGCGCTACTCTGGCCTGGTGTAGTACTTCTGCTAGAGTGCCCAGCCTTTTCCTCATTCATCCAATTGTGCTCCGAGGCTCCACCACCAGGCCAAAATAATGCAGATGGAAAGTAAAGTGTTTCTGCACCTCTCTTTCTCCACGGATCTGTCTACATTATTCTTGCCCCTTGCAAAATGGCGAAGACATGGTGCACCCCATGGGGACAGTCTCTCTCCCCCGTTCCTCCAATCTAGGGTGAGGGGTTTGTGGAGACCAAGTTAAAAGAGCGGTTAGAGGGGATAAGCGGACCAAGAAAGAAGACAGAAGATATAATACAGAAGAACAAGAAAAGGCAAGAAACAGGGACATTGAAGCAGTTGGAGGAGACGGAGGAGACATTGAGAGAAAGTGTTAGAAGTGTAAAAAGCTGCAAAATGCAAATGAAAATTTGGAGCTCTCTGCTTTGTTTCCATTTGGGTCCCTCTTCATTTGTATGAAAATGTGGTCAAATCCAAATGCATAAGTCTAATACATATATATTAAACTAATATACAGGCCGTGCAGTAGACATTTCTTTCTCTAAGTGACCCCAAGGCATTCTTGTGCTGCCACAGGCTCTGTTGTCCTTGTGTGCTTTACCAGTCCCTGTTGAAATGTGTCTAACCTAGGCCATGCTTCAGTCAAGACCCCATCAGTAGAATATTCTGATCAGATTGTTGAGGTTTAAAAGCAAATGTGAAGAAGCAGGTTTCATTTTTCCCTGAACACTAAATTGGGTACTGAAACAGGGTTAGGTATCTGAGGCTCTGCAGTCATGTAACCACAAGTTCCATCCTCAAATCCATCAAGTTCAAACTTTCATCTATGCAAAGATCCCTTTCCACTGCTATAGGTCAAGTCTCAACTGATGACCTTATGTTAGTTGTACAATCCTGCTAATGAACAGGTCTCTGGAGAGCAGGCTCACATCATGGTTGTCTTCATTTCCAATGATGTTCTGACAAACATTTGCTAAATATAATGTCAATATACATAACATGTCTTAAGTTCTTTAGAGTAGACCTTAGGAGATAAAGTGATTGCAGTTTGCCCCTTTTGATTTATACTGAATGTATACAAATGTAATAAGCAGACTACAGACCTTTATCTATGCCCTGCCTATCACTGCATATTCCCTGCCTACGGTATTTAAGGTTTATGATGTGTGATGGTGCTAGTGATCCTGGGAGACACCTGGGAGGCAAAGGTGCCTTGAGCCGAGCAGCACTGCCATACATTTCTCCCATGGGTTGACCAGGACCAATTTAACAATCTAACAATTAACAATTGTTAGGTGTATATTTATACCAATATTTAAAGTTTGGTGCATAATTGTGAAAACTGAGGACTTACAGCTTTCACAAACATTTATCCTGCTTTGGTTTTGTTGTCCTATACTAAGCAATATGGTTTTGTTAACATTTTGCATTGGCATTTTTTAAACATCTTCACCCTAAGCTCTTATAGATTATGGTGTGCTTTTATAGATTATTAATCGGAATTGGTCCTTCTAATAACTTTAGACATGTCAACTCCAACAGTGCCCTAGTATTTCTATGCAGATTTGGAATGTCATTGAAAATTAAATAGACTAAGGCTTTATCTTACTGCATTATGATAGACTACACCAAGCCGGAATTATAGTTTTTATTCATAGTACTAGACATAGAACGACATCCTTGTTTAAATACAGCAAAATCAGTGGCCTGGCCATTGTAGTTCATATACAACATGCATGCATATATGCATACTTACATGTTCAAACAAGGATTTATCAGTGCCTTCCTAGTAAAACCATAACCACAAGCAAAATCAGATAGGGCGCAATCTGTTTTATTGCAACCATTCACAACCTGTAGTGAAGTACTGACAGTTCCCAGGTATAGTAACAAAAATACTGAAGTTATCATCACAAGAATTGCAGTTGGTATTAATTTATGTTATATTAATTCTATATAATAATTATTTATATTCTATCAATTCTAATATTTCAACAGCAAGACATTCTTTCAAATAAATGGTGACCTGCCAAAAATGCACTGGATAAATGAAGGCTTGGGGTGAAGATTGAATTTTGATGTAAATGGATTCTAATGATTGGATGTGCCTTAAAGTTCTTATTTTTTGTTTTCTTTTTTGTTGCACCCCCCCCCACACCGCTATTTCCTTTAAGCAGTCACTATTAACTACCACCACTTAGCTGCCAGTCGTTCCGTCTCTGTTGATGATGATGAGGAAGAAGAAGATAGGCTTCACGCCATGTTATCCATGATCTCTTCTCGGAACCTCACAGCTCCTAATACAATGAAAGGTTTTTATCCGACTTCCCTCTTAAACCCTGCGTCTTGCTGTGAAGAGGCATAATGCCCGTTCAACAGATCACAAAACAATCGTGATGGCATTATTGGGGGAAATTTTGGGCAAACCTGAGATCAAATTACTTGATTGTGCATTTGTTGGTTTGTTCTGCACTGCTGAGAAATAGGAGTTCAAAAGTGATAAAATGTTATATAAAGTGCTTTGAGTTTTTTGGGTTTTTTTAGTAAATGAGGCCTCATAAATATTGTTTTTTAACATAAAATCATCCGCTATGTCAGGGCCTCACCAATCCTCGAATTCTGGAATCTTTGTTGGTAGAATTATTACCAATGGTACATAATCTACTAGGATCAAATATACGTTGGTGAAACTGGAGTATTAATACAGTAAGACAAGCCCCTAAAGTTACTATAGTACAGTCCATGTATGGCGCTTCACCCAGAGTTTCCAGGCAAACCTGGAGAGTTCTCATGTATGTATATGCATTGTATAGGGCCAACAGCCCCTTCGATAGGAGAAGCTCCCTGGGGTTGGCCCTTTTATAATACATAACACACAGTGGAATTGATGGGTTGCTATACATGATTTTAGTAATTGTCATTTGCACTGGACCAGAAAAAAAATATTTTTTTTATTTCACAAACATTACAATTTATAGCTTTTATTTATATTTTGTTATATAGTTTATTTTTTGTTGAATTAAAAAGTGGGTCCTTCTTTATTTCCATTTTAATATACAGGCACATTAGTGAGGTAAGCTTTCAGTCACTATTGGCACCTTGCTTGCTATTATTTATATTGTTTGGTTAATAAATACATGAGTTACTTTTTAGTGTCCCTTTAGTATAAATCATTGTTTACTGCATTATCTACACTTAATAAAAATGTATTTCTTTGACAGGGACGTTTCCACATCTAGTGCAATTGCTTTGTTCCTATTTAGTCCCAAAGTTTGTCACATGCTTAGCCCCAACAAGCTTTGTATATAGATTGAATATGGCAGTGGCGTTCTCTCTGAAATGTCTTGTGGAAACACAAGCCCTCGCTTAGATGGTCAGGGACGGGCCTTGAAAAAATGTTTACTTTTTTAGGGTAAAACTTTGAAATTAGAAAAACATGTAAATAGCAGATCACGAAAATAATTACAAAATAAGCCAAATGTAGCCTGCCGCTTGCTAACATTGCTTGCATATGAATCAGGTTTAAGTTATTATATTATTTGACACATTATAAAACATGTATATTAAAATACAAATCTTAAAGTTTAATGCCCCGTGAAACCTCACCAATGAAGAAAGTATGTAATTATATACTTCACAAATACTTTCATACACGTCCTATACTTCTACAGGAGAAAAATAATAAAAGCCACTCATCTTTAGGGAAAGCTGCAGTTCCAGATCAGTAGCACACAGTACCCTCCACGGTTTTCCCCCACTGTTTAGTTGCTTGAAGCAGCCAAACCCTGTCATGAAAGTACTTTTGAAATCAATGATTTGTTAGACCCTAAAGAAACTCTTGTGTGAGCCAGTGCGGGAGTATCCTGTATCAGTATCCTGAGTGTTTACTTTGGCAAGCAGGAGGTGTGTTTGGCCAAAGACAAGTCCTGCAAGCCAAGGATCTGAGATGGGTGACAAAATGGAGCACATGCATTGGGGGGATTCTGATGAATCCCTGTAAGCATTTGCAAGGAGAACACCATTCCTTTAAATGGAACACCAAGCTATCCTATGCATTAAAGTACTGTACATACGATGGATGGAGCATCCCTTTAGGGCAAACTTTTAAGACCATATTTATACGTGGAGACAAATAAAATAAAAATAATAAAGAACAATTAGTGGGAACATTCCTTTGGAGATTGTTCCAAGTGTGGGGTCTGGACTTCAGTATAACATAAAGTACTAATTGCCACCAAGATTTAAATACATTCTTAACCAAATACACTTTAATAAAGGGTAAGATAAATATTCTGACTATCTGCCAAAATAGTTTTACACTGGTAAATACACTCTTTCCTTTTAGTTTTTCATTTGTCAAAACATGAGTTCTTCCTATGGTAGACTGGGAATGTCCACTTGACATATTCCATTTTCCAGTTATACACGCATTTCATGTAGGTATCTTGTCCCTTCAGGAATTGCATCTCTACATCGCCATAGACAACAGTAGTAATGAGAAAGACGACTAATCCCCAGCACAATTTCTTCCAAAACAAGAATAAATAGCTGATTTATAGACAAGGCAACAGGACATTCACCATACACCAAAAGTTAAGACTGATGCTGTACTTCATCCAGGGAGCATTAAACGCTATACAAACCTGACAAACAAAATATGAAGGAAGCAGTCGCCATAGCAACTAGCCATACAAATTTCTCCATTTGCACTTCGAATTTTTTTATTTCTCTACTCAAACTGTTTATTGATATTTGGAACCAAAATTATGTTAAAAAATCAAACCACAAAACATTTTCATCTGTATATTTTTTTTCCCGTTCTTTTATTAATGAGACCGTTATAAAACAAACTGGAAAATATAGTAGAGATGCATTCAATTTACCGGTATAACAGTTAAACAAATGCAGTATAGAAGGACTAATTATTATATAAGATCAGCCCGTGTAATTAAGAAAATAGATAATTTTAATTTAAAAGGGAGTTTGAGGATTTTACAGTAAAACAAATGTGTTAAATTACTCAAATATTGGTAATATGGTTGCATTAAGCATTGGTTTTACGTTGTATAAGTATTCAGCAAGCAGACTAAACCATCATATGCGTCTATATTAAAGCTACACCTAATTTATTATCAATGAAACTATATTATTATTGTATATTTGCCTGTCAAATGAAGCACTGCCTCTACTGTGTATAAAAACTGGCATCTGGCATTATTTTTTTAAATTCTGTCCCTAAAATTATGAAAATGTCAGTATTTGGAATTCATACAGAGTGCCCTGCCTCCCGATAATGACATCACTGTTGTCTGCAGGGATTGCTTGCCCTTGTCTGCTGTTGTTTGCAACATGCTCGACCTTTGCATGTGGCCAATCTTGCAGCTATCCAAACAAATGATGAATGGAACAAAATAATGAAGATGCTGTTCACTTATAATTCTTCAACGACTCCGGCACCTTTCATCTGGATCCTTAGGTTCTGTGGGGTTCTGATTTCCATTTTGTAAATTTTGTTCATATTTTTTTTTCCATGTGGTTTCTTTTTTATTTTATTTCCTGGGCCCATGAAAATATTTAAAACAATAAGCAAGTCCAAAGATTTTAAGCATGTGATGGGAAAATTTCCTTGTTTTTGACACATATTAAATGATGTATATGCAGCAATAAAATTTTGGCCATCCAGCTCCCTCCCTGAAGAATTAAGGTGAAAAGCATTTTTTCATTAATATTCAGCTTTCCTTGCATTATTGTTTAGTTTACCTTTTTTTTTAGCATGTTTTTATATCGCTGTTATTTTTGCCTGCATTACTTAACCCCCTTCCCCTCCGACAAAGGTAACAGAACGTGGTTATTTCTCCATAGAGTTTATTGCTCAGAGCTTTGCAAATGCACTCCGGCTAACCAAACCAGCTCTGAGTAGCCACGCCAGCCTTTAGGTATTGTTTGTCTATAAGCCTGGCTATTCCTTGGCTCTGGAGTAAAGCTAGTTGCAAGTATTTTAAGTTGTAGTCCAACAATAGCCTGAGTCTCACAGTGGGCAAGTCATGGAGTGTAAAGACATAAAACAAATATTTTAATTTTAGTACCGGATTTCTTATAACTATGGATTATAAGAGGAAGCGGTAGTTTCTTTTACCTTCCATCATTGCTTCCTTTGTACCAAATATACTTTTCTCATTGCATCTCGTACTTGCTTTGAAGTGCATGAATCAAATAAGACCCCCTTATTCCCTTTGTTCTTCGTCATGTTTCTCATGCACGTATGCTGGATTTTACTTTTTTATTTCTTTTTTTTTTTTTAATCCTTTTCCTTGGTGTGGGATCTTGTTGCCAGAAAGATGCTTTATCCCTACAGAGCTGGAAGGCCCAATTTATACAGAATTGTGAGCTTTAATTCCCTTCCGCTGTTCTGAAGAGGCTTGGCATTTTTCTGACATACATTTCATTTGTTTAAATACTTAATTCATGTCATGGGAGAGCTGAAAGGCCGAACTACAATACAAATCTGCTTTCTACTCTTTTTGTCGATTATGTAATCTGGGCAAGAAACGTAACATTCTTTTTAAAAATGGGAAATTGTATTTTTACTGCCACATCAGGGATTTACCCTATTACATTATGCTATATATATTGTGTTTTTGTATATACATCCTCCCTACTTAAATCGGGAGGTTACTTCATACCAAAATAATTAAAATGTATTACTTTTGATAAATATATTGTACTGTTCCTGTAATTTTCAAATAATGAAATTGGCTAAAGCAGATCACTTTATGAATATTGTTGAGTGATGATATAGTCAACCTTATCAGACTCTCCTAGGAGTTATTCTTCCTGCCCCAGCCTTTTAATTTACATAAACATACTATGGACATATTACGGACATTGGCCAAAGAATAATTTATTTTCAGAGAGGGTTTTTTAAGAAGTCATGCTCAGTGGAGAGACGGTATGATCTAATTTAGTAAATCTTTTTGTTTAACTGTAGATATAGGGAGGCTAGTTGATGAGTAAATTAATGTATTAAGGGGACATTTTATTAAAAAAAAAAAACAATTGTTCATTCCAGGAAAAACATTTTGAGTTTGACAGATGTTTTTTAGAAGTCTGTATATATTTCTTCCTCCTCTCTAAGGAATCACTGGGAACTGTCATATTTTGCATTTTTTCCTTGAGTAAACAACAATCATGGTTCATTTGTATACACACATATCAATTAATTTGGGGTATTTCGAAATGTATTCATTACGTAACTCTGAGGAGTGATTCCTACCTAACAATGCGTGGACCTTTTCGAAATTAGAGAATTGATTTATATTTTGAGGTGATGTCATAGAGAATGAGCCATCTACGTTTTTTGGATAATGGAGGAGATTTATGAGTTTTACTTATTGAACAGACATAAAGGAAATGCAAAAATAATAGATGACAGATACAGTACTATAAAGGTCTCAGAGCCCTAGGCACCCGGTGATTGATTGATATGTCTCTTCAGACTCCAACGATGTGATAGAGATGCAAGGTTTCGGTGCTAATCTTTTACCCTGGCAGCTCAACGAGTTCTGCAGTCAGGGCTCTTCCTGTGTCTCCTGCTCAACCGGCAGTTCTCCGTATGATATTTCCACCTGCTGCAGTTGTGTCCATGACAGGTGAGTGTGCATAGTAATATTTTTTCTGTGGTTTGTGACACAGACAGGTTGAACAAAACCTGTCTCCAAAGTATGTGCATTACACACTTAAAATTATGGTATTGCATCAAACCACACCAAACATTCTGATATGTAAAATCTTGTAATCAAAGTAAATAAATGTATCCATGCACATACAAAAAATCCCTTAAGTAATCATTTAAGTAAATGTTTATCTGTATTAACAATGTAGATCCTGGGAAAGGTAGAGGTCCTTAAGTTAACTTAACAACTACACAGCTACGTGTGACTCAAGGGTGTATGAAGTTCAGAAACCCTACCAAAGAAGAAGGGGCGACTTCTCTGACATTTCCATGAGCTGAGCACCAACAGAAATTAGTAGGGACTCACCCTGCTGTTCTCTGCTCCAATATTATGTTGATAGGAGCTCAACGTTAAGATTTGAGAGCAACCTTTATGCGAATGAATGAATTAAAAAATGGTTATAGAGGTATTGGTCCAAAAAAGGTAGCGTTTATGTGAATCTCCACATTTTCTATGTAGTCTAAAAAAAGTTATCATCTTCCCCTAAAATTGTCCTTATAATTCCAGTATTTAAGACTCTGTGTGACTTGGTCTGCCACTCCTTCTGATCAAGGGACTTCATGCGACTCGTTTTCCATGTTGACTTATTAAGATATATTACCATCAATTAAAGAACGTGTATGTATTAGCATGCCAAGAATGGCATGTGCGTACCCTTAAGCAGGGAATGTTAGTTTTTTTAATGGCTCATCATCAACCATCTCAGTGGTTAGGCTCTACATTCTTATCTCGAAGTAATCATCAGTCACACAGTAAGATATGTTAGTATGAATCAGTTATATACTCTATTTTGTCTCTAACATAATATTCCTTATAAAAAATTTTCACCTTGCCATATGAACCAAAAAATAGTGTATTAACCGTGAAGCAATAATATGCTCATTTACATAGATATAGCAGCACAGTACTCAAGAGAGTCAGAAATCCACTCAGATAGCAGGTGGTATGGCGCTCATAGTTAAAGCCTACATAAACCTCACTCTTAGATTTATAGATTTATAGGTATCTTTGTAAGGCAAAATTATGCCACACAGTTGGGAGCAAAAAGGTATAGCAGGTGTTATCTAACATTATTAACTATGAATTATTTTCATACAGAAAAGGAGCTTTAAACAGTCTGCCATACACTCAGAAGAACAGAAGAATATGTTCAGTCAAACAAATATAAACCTCATAGTAGAATCTTATTCTAAAGGGTTATAATAACATTTGGTACAGTGAAACCACAAAATATTTAATTAAATAAATAAAGCTCCGAGTAGCACAGGTATACTAGTATACTAGTATACTAGTATGGCTCTACAGGGAAAATAGCTTGTGTCCCATGGCCACAGATGCTGCATCCTTCAGGATGATTTGTAGAAGAAAGACACTCAACCCCAATACATTTCAAAATGATAAACCTTGATCCCTCAGGAATTTACTACTACTTATTTTTTTGGCTCATATAGCACCATCATATTTCACATCAATGGTACGGGAACTGCTGTTAAATGTCCAGAAGGATTAGCGTAGAGTGGTGACCCTCGGATTTAGCAGTATATACATTGTTGGTCACTTAAGTGAGAGTGGTCTCAGCTGAGTGGTACAGCATAACTCCCATCATTATACACTAAGCCAGACATTGACCTGGTAGGCATCTGCCCCTAAAACAGCCTGCCTGTGCCACCGTTGCCCATTTACCAGCCTGCCTGTGCCACCACTGCCCCTAAGGCAGGCTGCCTGCGCCACAGCTGCCCTTGAAGTAGCCTGTCTGTGCCACAGCTGCCCCTGAAGCAGCCTGCCTGTGCCACCTCTGGCCCTGAAGCAGCCTGCCTGTGCCACCTCTGCCACTAAAACAGCCTCCCCGTGCTACCTCTGCCCTGGAGCAACCTGCCTGTGCCACCTCTGCCCTGAAGCAACCTGCCAGTGCCACCTCTGTCCTTGAAGCAACCTGTCAGTGCCATCTCTGTCCCTAAAACTGCCTGTCTGTGCCAACCCTGCCCCTGAAGCAGCTTGCATGTGCCACCTATGCCCCCCAAATAAGCCTGCCTGTGCCACTTCTGCACCCCCTAATCAGCCTGCCTGTGCCACCTCTGTCCCCCAATCAGCCTACCTGTGCCATTTCTGCCCCTAAATACTTACTACTAACTTAGTAGCTTAATTCATTCACCCACTAACATTCACTCACTCACCCATTCACTCTCCTGCACCCCCTTACCTCGCTTGCCGATTTTCCTGGTCCTGGGGCCAACCGTGCTGCTGTCTATGCGTCCCGACACCCGCCTAACTCGGGTCTGCTGTGCTTACTGCTGTGGAAAAGAGTTTCCTCATACAGTGCGCGGGCACCACAGCAGTAAGCTCGCATTAGGCGGCCATCGGGCCAACTGCACCCCCCTGGTGAGTGGCATCCCAGGCGTACTGCCCCCCTCATCCCCCTTTAGGTACGCTACTGAATTTACATACACCTAATGAATATATATATCGTCAGTGGGTGAAATTTATCTGTAGGTCTGATTTTTACGTTTATGCAGGACACCACTCAAACTGCTGTGTGAAAACATGAAAAGACAGATTGTCTCCAGAGCCTTCTATGGATGTAAGTAAATATATGTCATGGTCCACATATGTAGACTTTACTTCTCATTATGTTATCATTCACTAAATCGAATTATGAGTCGAGTTAATGGGTTCACTCTACTGACTGACTTGATTAAAGTCTCCAAGCGCTCGCAAGGTACAACTTGAAAAGTAACATGATATTCATTAACATTGAAGCTGCTTTTGCGTTGAGAGTAGAGATGTGCACCTCCTCCTCATCTCTACCCTCGCCAGCACTGACTCAAGCTAGTGCCTGCTCTAGGCTCCTTTTCATATTGTCAAAGTCCCTCAGTGATGCCAGTTGCTCACACATCTCACAACAATACAGCCCCTGGGGCACTTGCTCCAGGAGTGCATACATGTGACAACATGTGCACTGAGTGTCATTTCCCAACATGGTATCCCAGATTTTACAAAAATATTTAGATAAAAGTTCAAGTATCTCCTTCCTGGCTATTAAACCCACACTTACTGAAAGAAGTGCTTGTGGTTTTATGTATGGAGGAATGGGGCAGTACCCATGTCCATTTTTAAATGTTTGTTTATTAAACATAAAATATGAAATTCCACAGATATATATATAGTATTTTCAGTATACTAGAAAATAAATAGCGTCGGGGAAATATTAGAGGATATGTACTAAGGTATGATAAGCCAGAGTTTATTCTGCCCAACAAACAGGTATGCCAGCTGTCCAGTATCAGCTCATAACTCAGCTGTTCTTCTGAAGGATATTAAAGTTGTCAACTTTTATTATATTAAATTTAAAGGGACAATTGGGAGGGTGCATGATTTCGCTTAAAACTTCAAGTGCATTAAGTGCAAAACACAGCTGATTTAGAGCCAGCTTTTTCCATGTTTTATAGAGATCCCTGTAGGAATAACCCCTAACTTCTGGGCTATTGGCATGCAAACTGGGGTTAACACCACTGACCTACAGGTATTAATCTAGATATTAAGAGATCCCTCGCTGGGTCCTGTTTTTCATATAGACTACAGAAAATTATGTAACAACCTCAAAGCATGTAAACTAAACTTCATAGAATAATACTTCATACCTCCAATCTATAAATGCCAGCTCGCATCTGACCTACGCGGCAATAACCAAAAAAATAAATTACATTTTCCGATGCTTTCTTTCTAATAACAGGGCTTGCCTATTGCCGTCACTTGTCCACTGTCCGGACGCATCTCTCTGCCCTTGTTCATCATTCAATTATCCCCCCTGATAAACCAGCAGATGCATCTGGAGGCTTAACCAAAGAAGTGTGGAGCAAATATCAAAAAGATATGAAGGTAAGGGTAAACTAGTTATATATTCTAAAAGAGTGACAAGTATGTGATATCCTATACAGTTATTTAAGATATAATTTATTGCACAATGTAACTTTGGGCCATATGTATAAAGACCAGTCCTGAACATGGGGCAATCTCCAGAGAAACCAACAGAAAGGGAGCCACAGTGATGGAGCTCGGGTAGGCATGGCCTTGTCACAGCAGAAGGCGGGGGTCTGGAGTAGTGCTTGCAAGGCTCTTTGCATTATATATGTTGATGGGTTTTTTTGCTTACTGCAGCATCATATAGCGAGTGTAGGTTATGGCGTAGGTTATGAGCAGGGAAAAGCTAGAAAATTGAAGCAAAGATCAAGTTCCTCAGACCCAAGCGTACCATTGCATTTCAATGGACAAATGAATGTTGCTCATCCTTTATGTTTTTTCTGTGTTATTTTGTCAATAAACGCTGTGGCCATTTCTTTGCAACAATTGCCGTCAAATGGTCCTGCTGGATTGTCCACTTTTAGCATATCCACAAAACATTGACATCCACAGGTGTCAAATACGGCCCATTGCAGCAATGGGACTTTTTCTGATTGAGACTCAGTCTTACCGGCCAGTCTTTTCGTGGGATAGCAAAACTTTAAAACAGCTTTTGGATGGGCAATCCTACCACCCCTAGAAATTTCCTCATTCCAAAAGCACAATAGATACTTATTCCACTTAGAATTTTGTGCACAGTTTACATTATAGAGGGTCGGCTCAATCGAGAACAGAAACCTTCATCCATTATACAGCTGCATTTCCACCTCCGCTCTTGAGTTCTTTACATCACTTTGTTAAGGACTACAAAAAGACCTACCAATGCACATTTGCGTTAGCAGACTGTGGAAATTATTGCTGTTTTCCCAGTTACATTGAAACTGCAGCAACTTTTCAACTATAACTCTTCTGTTATTTTATCCATTAAATTATTTTGTAATCATCTCTTTTGAATTTCACGGGGAGCTACATTTCTAGTCAATAAATCTCATTAAAATATATTAATATGCCTTGATATCTCCTAAAACAGTAAATACTGGATTTATGATGTTATCAAAACATGTTGCATTACCAACATTACTATTATAAGTGTCTAGACTTGCAACTGAAGTTCATTTCATTATAAAAGGATACATAGTAGTCACAGAGAGAGTAGATTACAGTAAAAGTGAAAAAAACGAAAGTGGGAAAAGATTTGTAGAAATTTGCTAATTCTCTCTCTCACGTTCTCTCACACTGACTCTAACGCTCTATCACATTCTCTCTCACACTCTCTCAATGTCTTCATTGACATGTCCTTGTCTCCTTTTCTGCGCTATTGTCTTGCCTCATCTTGTTCTTCAGGATTCTTTCTTCTGTTTTCTTTCTTGGTCCGCTTCTCCTCGCTGCATTAACCTAAACCTCTCTAGCACTTCCGCAACGGGGCAGAGCCTTGGGGCAAACCACGGGGCAATGCTTCTTTTTCTCCACGGATTTCTCTATATTATTCTGGCCTTTTGGAGTACATCTGTAAAAGTGCAGAGTCACAGCACACACCACGTGGACAACCTCCCCTCATTCCTCCAATCAGGGGAGAGAGTGTGCACAGAGGCTCCGCCCTGTTACAGAAGCACTCCGGGAGACCAGATTAATGGAGTGGATAACATTGAGAACCAGACCAAAAAAAGAAGACAGAAGAAGCGAAGAACAAGGAGAGACAAGACAGGAAGCAGAGATGCGGAACATATGAAACAGGAAAATGGAATCGGCTGGAGTAGTATGTTGGGAAACATTTTGGGAGAGCGTGTGAGAAAGTAAGAGACACTGATTGAGAGTGAGAGATTATGAGAGAGTGAAGGTGAATGTACATGAATTTAATTTCCAAATGGAAAAACCCCTCTGAATTTTGTCCAAACTGAAAGGGCAGGAACCGAAATTTATTGTCCAAAAACAAATGGACCAAAAACAAAACAAACAATAAGTTTGAATCCTTTTTGGTCTGTGTGCAAAAGTTTAATATATACACCTGGATACAACAGAAGTGACATGGTTTTTACCATATAATATGATAATAATATCCATGCAACATACAGGCATTTTTGATGATGATTAATTAAGTTTTTTAAGGTTATCATAGAAATTCCTCCCATTACTATCATGTAGTATTCCTTTGCCTTAGCAGCTTGGTGTGGAAATAGTTACCAGGACATGAGACTTAATAGGTAGAATGAGGCCGGTACAAATACCATGAACATTGACCACTTAAAGAAATGGGCAAGCCACGTTTTCTACTAACTCTGGACATAATTTGGATAAACATAAAGAGATGTTTCATTGAAATATTCTGAAAGCTGTTTCTTTGTTCATTGTGTGCAGAATTACAAGGAGCTTGAGTTGTTGAGGTTGGTATATTACGGAGGGGTGGAACATGAAATCCGAAAAGAAGTTTGGCCCTTCCTTCTTGGCCATTACAAATTTGGGATGACTAAAAAAGAAATGGATCGGGTAAGTAAAATGCCCTCTCTCTTTATATATAAAGATTAGTAGACAAACTTGGTTGATTTTTTTTAATAACTGTTTTGTGTTTTTTTAATAACTGGGAAAATGTTTTATGTTCTTCTTCTCAGGTTGATGACGCAATTGCTTCCAAGTACCAGAAAGTCATGGCAGAATGGAAAGCCTGTGAGATTATAGTGAAACAGAGAGAGAAGGAGTCTCACTCCGCCATATATGCCACTCTCTCCTCCGGGAGCAGCATTGACAGCCACGTGCAGCGTTTGATACATAGGGACTCTACAATTAGTAATGATGTAAGAGTTTTCACTCAAACTGTGAAGCTGGCACATATTTGTCCATCACAATTAAACAATGTAATGTGAGCACACTACTTGCTGCTGCTCTACACATTACTGTGACTTTTATGGCGGTAGGACCCGGTGATAAACTAATACGCAGCTGACATTCTAAGAAAAGAGGAATGTAAAATGGGATTCATCTGATTCAAGCAAGGACATACGTTATACTGTAAATGGTTAAGCAAAGTCAGTAACATGTCCTCTTTAAGACGAGAGGCTACTGCCCCTCACTTAACCACCCTCTTAATCCCAACGCATACAGTAGCATACAATCCAGCGTGTACAGTACATGTTATTGCTTTTATTCCACAATACATTTTTTTACCATAATGTGCAATAATTCATGCTACCTTTGTGACACACTGGTTGACCATCACCTAAAAGTCTACAATTAGTGCATCACACGTATTTAGTATTATTGTTTTGCTTCAGCGTTGTAAAGTGTGATGCTTTTGGAGGTAAAAGAACACCCAATGAATGTCAGTGCAGTCCCAGAAGTATTATTTTTATGAATATACTTTTGCTCAAAATACCTGTTAAAGCCAGTGTAGCCTGTGTCTAATTTCTTGCATTTATACCTTGCTTAGCCTTGCACACTTACATACTGAATAGGATGTACGTATTTTTTATAGTGGAAGAACAGGTTTTCACACATAACCCTATATATTATTAGTTTTACTGGATCTGATACAGTCATGGATATACCCATTTCTAATTGTTTGACTTGAAATTGGCTAAACCTCCCCTAGCCTTCACTAGAGACAGATTTAAAAACCAAAAAAACTTTGCATATCTTTGCAAACCTTGACATATAAAAAGTATTTGATGAGTGTGGGTACACCAACCATTAAAAAGAGAAAGTATGGTTTAAACAAACATATGATCAAAAGTGTGAATTACCTGTGGTCAGACAGGGGTTAATAAATGCTTCTTATGTTAATATGTAAACCCATCCCATACCATTATCTTGTGTATAAAACTGTAAAATGTAGTATTTGGGAAAGTCACAGATCTCCCTTAATGCATGAATGTTCACTTCATAGTTTGTGACATCATATACTTATAGCCAAACCTTTTCTTTGTCCTTCAGGTTTTCATGTCAACAGAAGAATTAGATATATCAGATTTGAAAGGACGGAACGATAAATCATCCAATCCGGCTAATGCTGGTCAAGGTACTACCGTGGTCATAGCAGCAGCAGAACCTCAGCAGTCGGTAGAATTTGACTCTCCAGATTCTGGTCTTCCCTCTTCTCGAAATTACTCAGTGACCTCCGGCATTCTTTCCAGCATTGATGACGGACAGAGCATATGCTTTGAAGAGGAAGAGTCAAGTACAGAGTCTGATAGGACAGAAATGAGTGTGCCTCATACAAGAAAAACCAAGGGAATCCTCAAAATGCAGGACTCTATATGTGAAGAGCAGCTCTGCTCTCAACTAGAATATTTAAGGACTTCAGAGGATATTTCTTCCTTGTGCCCCACGTCTTATACGGTAAAGTAAATGTTAAGTAAATGTCTAGAATACGTTATGACATAATATAGTGTACCAATATTGGGACGCCCCTGACCATAGGCCATCCTTAGCCTGAATTACTTAAAATATGGGGAGCAGCAGATCCTCTACCTATGTCCTTGTCTGTACATTGGGGACTCACTTGTTCTATCATGGCCTCAATGTAGCAATGTCAACTTGGTCATGCAACACATGTCATTTACATCAGCCTCAGAGATGGAGGGATAGAGCCCACCACTCAGAATTGCACAGGCCGGCAGGAGACTCAGTCGAGCGCTTGCATCTGTTTGAAGTTTATTGAGGAACTGTTAGCTTTAGGCAACCTCGCAGCTTAATGAGAGCTACTCGGCTGTTAACACCACTTTAGCAGCACTTCATTCAATCTAATGTTAAAGTGTTATATTTCCTTCATTAGATAGAATTACTGGATACAGTTGCCTTAAATTTGCATCGGATTGATAAAGATGTACAGCGGTGTGATCGTAATTACTGGTATTTCACAGCTGACAATTTAGAAAAGCTGCGGAACATCATGTGCAGGTGGGTCATGTGGTCTCTTAAAGTTTAGAATAATGAGACAAATGGATAATAAAATACATGTGTCTTTGCAATTGTAATTGTAATTAATTGGATGGTCTGGAAAGCTGATGTGACTCCTACACTTTATCCTGTGAATATGTTGCCCCACTAAAAGAACCATGGGCTTGTAAGGACTTGAGAGCTTGCATTTTCTGAATAAGTGAATGACTCAAAGCATTCATAATCTTAATTCTTCTCTGCCATCAGAATAAATATTTTTAGGATTAATACACAGAAATAGGAGGTACCAATTTTCAAAAATATTTCAAATATATTAAATCTTTATTTATGTTACTATGCTAACCATGTTGACTAGTTGTGCAATTTTAGCATTATTTGTCTGTAAACCAGACATAGTTCCAGGATACTTCTAAGCAGCAAATCAGAGGAAACTGCAGTTCCACAATTGACAATGAATACTCGGAGCAGCTCATGGTCATGGACTAAATGTGGCACAATACTATAGAAACCAATGACATGTTTCTGCTGAAGACTTCAGAGTTAGTGCTTTGTTCATAACCCTGACAAGTATTTCCTCTCAATTTCTTTTTTGTTTTTAAGCTATGTGTGGGAGCATCTAGATGTTGGATATGTCCAGGGAATGTGTGACCTCTTGGCTCCATTGATGGTCGTGTTGGATAATGGTAAGAGTTACTCTAGTGAATAGTGGAGCAGTTATATAGTCTAAAAAACTCATTAATAGACAAGGAAAAAGTGGAAGTAAAAACATGCCCCTTATAATAAAATAGGATATTACCTAGAACAATTATTACATTAGTACATACTCTGCTATCAAACAATGCAATATATTTGTTACAATGTACTTTGTGCATTATGTTTTCTACACTTCAAGGGGGGTCTGCAAACCAGCCCTTATTCTTCGTAAATCTGCCTGTTGTGGAATGAGAACATTTTGGGAAGCTGCATTAAATTCCTCCTTCCTTTTTATCATTATATGCAATAGGAATAGGAGGTCCCATTGGTACTGGGCCATCGGTTTAGAAGGAGCTTAGCAGCGCCATACTTTCTGTGACACATAGCCTTGTGATTTGGAGGGAGCTCGACATATTTGTGAACGCATCAGATGTTACATAATATCCATATTATGTTGGTATTTCACTCATAGATTTGATGGCATACAGCTGCTTCACTCAGCTTATGAGAAGAATGAGTCAGAATTTTCCAAATGGAGGCGCAATGGACACGCATTTCGCAAACATGCGATCTTTGATCCAGGTACGTTAAGACTAAATACTAAAATAATGTTACACAGAATTTATGGACATCCTTGAACTTTCTTCTACTTCATCTTTGAAAAAAGATTATGGTTAGGTCAGTGCCACACTTTAGAGTTACACGGTGTAAATACCTACGGTAGGATGTTTCCAGTGTCTAACAAACACTTTATATGGGTCTAGAACATAGCTAATGACATGTCATTGGGTAAATGCTAACAAACAAGCTATTACATTGATTCCTGTGATGCCAAGTTAATTAAAGCCACTCTAAAAGAAAAAAAAGATGTAGTGTACACTATTCTTTATCTATTAATATGGGTACATAGGTGATGATGTCATTGTGTAACTTGAAATTACTCCTAAACAAACAATCTATCATCCTAAATTACATGGTCCAACCTCAAATTGTAATCCGCAATCCGCCAACGATTTAGACAATTCCGGGTGTCTCTTTAGGGACCATTCTATAGAAGCAGTCTGTTTCTATTTATTTTTCAG
Organism: Spea multiplicata; assembly: GCA_009364415.1. Lineage (NCBI taxonomy): Eukaryota > Metazoa > Chordata > Amphibia > Anura > Pelobatidae > Spea > Spea multiplicata. The sequence continues at coordinate 13,639 of VKOC01005479.1, read as the reverse complement.
TATTTTAAACGTTCAATAAATTGTTCATATATTAAATTAATACATATTTTACAGAAAATCATGACAGTGTCTTTTACTAACTTTTCCTAGCAATAAGTACCTTTGTTCAGTTGTTTTCTATGAACTTTTAATATTCTGTTTCTTTTTTGAGATATTGGATTCTGAACTATTTGAACTCATGCACCAGAATGGAGACTACACCCATTTTTACTTCTGTTACCGCTGGTTCCTGCTGGATTTTAAAAGAGGTACTTAAAGTTTTCTACATCTGGAGTCTGTTGGAGACTTTGTAGGCGTAAGGAGTAAATGAGTGAATCAGTCACAAAATGAATGAGACAAGTGCAACGCTGTATAACGGAAGGGTTGCATAAAAGAACATAAGCAAAGTGTACGTGGAAATGTGTAACATAGAAATGGGAAGGGGCAGTTATACCCAGATCTACTCCCTCTATCTACTTTCAACTGTCCTAGGCAATAATTTAATTGTTATTTTTACATGTTTGGTACTTTGTACTTAATGCTGAATTCTTACACAATATCTCTACATGCGCTACACAGTTTTCTGTCTGAGCCATACTCCGCAGAGCCACTTGGTCCTGAACCTTTTGGCCCTACGGCACATTACTCTGTCTAGCAGATGAGCGTCCATTGGCACAGATGGAACTGACCCTGCCGCTAGGGGACAAAGCATATGCACTGGTGCTATCTGCAACACAACATATGCCAGGAAAATAATAAGTGGCATTTCTAAGTAAAATGACAGAGTTCACTAAAGGAATGACTTCAGTGGCCAATGCTGCTTGAAAAATGACACAAGTGACCTTTTAAAGAATCAATTAAACTGTCTTAGTAGCCTGAAACGTTATAGGTCCTTTATTTCATGACCTTATGACACGGAGCAAACTGAGGATCAGGGCATATAGTCTAAAAACAGTTGGCATAACAGTTAGATAATCATGTAATTATAGCAGTCCTCTTTACTTATTGTCTTCTATTTTTCCAGAGTTGCTGTATGAAGATGTATTTGCTGTATGGGAGGTTATCTGGGCAGCTAAACACATATCCTCGGAGCATTTTGTGCTTTTTATCGCCCTTGCTCTGGTAGAGGTTTATCGGGAGATTGTACGAGACAATAACATGGATTTCACCGATATCATCAAGTTTTTTAATGGTATGATTTCTTTTGAACACCCTTAACAAGTTTCTTCACACCCCGGCAGCAATCCCTTTTGATTGGTCTACTTTTTCTAATGTGCGTGTATATTAAGAACAATATTTAGGAAAACGGCAATTTAAGTATGTTGTATTGCAAAGCATGCAATATTAGTGAGGAAGAGTGATTGCCAGAGATCTGTCCAAGATCATGTCATGGAACTCGACCAAATTGCTGGTCCATGGGGCAAAGAGGTATGGGGTATGACCCTTGCTCCATGTACTCTGCTATTTATTCAGCCCTAGAAAAACTCATTACTCCTTTCACTGTTAAAACTCACAGTAAATGTGCTCAGAAAGTTATGTCTAAAATAATGTGGTAAGTACGTAAAAGGTTCCTTTCTGTTTGCTGACATCTCCAACTTGCATAGAAGTTTAAAAAACATGCTTATGATCCAAGCTACAAGAGGACAAGCCGCGTGAATTTATGCATCAACCTAGTGCCTGTGCACATGGGTACATATGCAGATAAACCACACGCTGACCTAAATGGGTTCAGAGCCCAAGCACATTAAAGCTGTGCTTGGGTAATACTGCTTGGATTTTATGGAAACCTAAACAGTCATTTACATAACTTGTCCCTGGGCCATAAAATAATCATAATTGCCCTTTTAAATAAAGTACATTAAAGTGGGTAGATGGCAGAAAACAACTTATATCTAAAATCGCACATAAAAAATAATACAACCTCCTGTAGAGATCTATGTTGTCATGTATATTGTAATGCACAGCACTTCTCTGTTATATATATAATATATTATTATTATATTTCTCCATTTTCTGCGCTACTCTTAGAAATGGCTGAACACCATGATGCACAATTAATTCTGAGGATAGCACGGGAGCTGGTGCACAAGGTCCAAACTCTCATAGAAAATAAATGAAGATTCCCGTCGCTCAAGTTGAAAGCTGGATCATCATGCAGAGGTGCTGAAAAGCCCTTCAACTGTGTCTAGCAGCATCTCAGCTTGCACTGTAAATCTATAAGGACATGATCAGGATATTTTTCACTTGATGTGCTGAATCTTTTACATTTGTAACATAAAAAGAATTCCTCAAGGCTGCAAAACGTTCCGGTGTTTGATAAACCAGTAATTCTGTTTCATAAAAAATGAATATCTTTATCGTATAAGTTCCTGGTGTCCATGCAACAAGAGGGATTTGCCTCAATGTGTGCTAGTACGTGTGCACCTTAGAACTTTTTGCTGCTACAATGGCCTATGACGCCGTGTAATGGGGATGTCCCCCGGGTGTGAAACCCTCTTCTTTGTTGGCCAAGGAATTTACAACATGTCCTCCAAACTACAGAATTCCTCGGAGGTTACATGCCATTGTCAAAATCAGTATGTTTTGTTATTTTTGTAACGCATGCAGTTGTGTCTTTGTAAAATACCACTGTGATGACAAATGAAGGGCTGTGAAGTCAAAAAGGCCCAGTGTCCAGATGCAAATGGAGTTTTGGTCCCCTTGGTACACCTGCTAAAGTATTTGCTTAAAAAACACAGTCAAGATCTCTAAACTCAGCGGAGTGTTTCTCAGTGTCAGGTCAAAGTAGAAACAAGGGGCTCCAAGTGTTCACTCTAAAGAGCCTCCTGCTCAGCTGCCGTTTCAGTTGAAATACACATATATATTTAAAATGCAGCCATTTTTCAATTGTGATCATTCATTCTGAAGGGTGAGATTAACGCTAAGGTAAAATAACCTATTTTCTAAAGAATCGCCGTTGAATGTGTCATCTATTTTCTTGATGGAAGGTAAAGCCCAAAACTGAGCTTCAAGAAGCAAAATGGACTTAAGTGCACAACTCTAGTTTTTATTTAATATTGTATGTACAGAACTACTGTCCATACACAATTTAGGAGTGCAGGATGGCTGGTGCATCTTAATACTTGCTTATTTCACTCAGATAAATCGAGGACCAGTAGCATACATCACCCCTATCTACTAATCTCAGTTATCATACAGTGAGACTGCAGATACTGCCATGTTAACATGATGCCAAAATCAAACCATATGCACCGGATGTGGCTGCATGTATGTTTCTTAAGTGTTATTACCGTAAAGAATTCTAATTATTGTGTTTGTTTCATAATGGATCTTAGGTTTTCTGATTAATTTAAATGCGGCAATCAGATCCCTTATGTCTGCTGCTTTGTTTTCATATGCTTCTATTAGTCCAGTTCATTGGTATTAATTGATTAGTGGCCAATGAATCTACCACATCTCTCCTTCATGAAGATTATTGAATTCCACAAGGAACTGTGGGGATTTCTGCACTACACTGGCTACCATACGTGGGAGTTGGGGGATTGGATGGCTTCATGCAGATCTTGTCATTTAGAAAGTCAGACCCTCCTTGGCAGCCCAACAATCAGGCGAGTGACTCTAGGATGTTCACACTGGCATGTAAGACATTTACAGTAATAGATATAATGCGTTTCTAGCTTAGCCTCATTTCAAATGATGTGGGCAGGCCCAGGGGCTGCTACTTCTGTGTACAGAGAGAGACTTAACTCTTCCATGTTCAGGGGTTGTTCTGAGCTTTAGTTCTGCTCCAGCTCACTTCTTCACTTGATTTTCCTGACTTACTCACCTCAATTTAAATTCATTTAGCAAGTGACAGGTTTATGGAGACTACAAAACAAGTAATTAATCAAATCTCAAGATTTGCTTAATCGTTGCTACACTCCCTGTAGGGCAGGTAATATCATTTTGTTGGCTGAAATTAATGCAACATCCTTCTGAGATTCTGCTTAGTGTGTTCTGGCTTGCTGGATTAGTATCCTGAATGGATCGTCAGCAGCAGCAAATGTATTTTTTGGAGGTTGTTCCTGTGGCGCGCGCCAAGGCTCCGTCTCCAGAAGGGCATAATAATGAAAATGGATATGTGGAGAAAGAGAAGCAATTCTAAACTTCTCTTTCTCCGTGGATCCGTCGGCATTATTCTGGCCTCCTGGAGCACTTCCGTATAAAGGGGTAGACTTGGGGACAACTTCTCCCCATTCCTCAAATCTGGGGTGAGGTTTTCCAGTGGCGCGCAACGAGGCTCAGCCCTGATGGAGAAAGGAGAAGAAACTGAGAACAAAAACCAACAAAGACTGAATGCCTGATGGTCAACCAGGAACTACTTGCACTTATTAGGAAATATCCACAATTATTTATACTAAACCTTCCACCAGACAAATAGAGCACAACAGGACAAGTCCCTGGAGAAAACAACTTCAACAGATAAATAAGGTTTTCACACTCCTGGAGAACAATAGTAGAATGGATACCTTCCTGACCCCTAACAGTTGTTTGTCTCACACCAGGAAGAGATTATCTCAGCAACCTAATGATAGTAAATACCAACAATAGCTGATGCTTGAAGACCTATACAATAAAACAAAATTCCCTAAAAAATTTAGACTGAATAAACCCCAGCTTTGTATTTGAGCTCCATAGTCTTTAGAGTCTCTAGTAATTGGGGAAACGTGGCACTCTATACCAGGGGAAGAAGTACTCCCAATGGACTCCTTGTACCCACCTCCCTAAAAACCACAACCCCTTCCAATGCCATGGCCAATAGTCTTTACGGAGGGGGCTGGCCCCCAAGGCCAATCCAGAAGCCTGGGGCACAGAGGCTTACATGACTGAGATATTGAGAAATGTCTCAGAGAGTGTGAAAGAAAGTGACAGTGTGTGCAGGAAACAAAACTGAGATGAAAATTTGGAGCTTCCAGACCCTATTTTTGGACATTTCAAATTAACAAAATTGACAAAAATTAAAACAAGTGGTGTACCAAAGGTTGAATGAGTATGTGTGTCAGTGAAAACTAGGGCGGGATAAGACGGTCTGTTGCTCAGTTCCAGGGCTACACTTGCCTCCTAAGTCCTCACTCACTGAATACTAAAACAAGGAAGATATTTGACCTGGCCAGTATTTCTCTCTTGACAAGCCAGACACGTGCCATGAAAACTCACCCAACTATGGCAAAAACATTTTCACATTCCACCAGTTTATGATATAAGGCGTTTGTCATAGTTTCCTATATGCTTATGTATTAAATGGTTTTGTTGATTATACATTTTAGCTTTTCAAGGAAAAGGCCCATTACCCTTTTCTGTTTTAAAAGGCATTTGTTGTTCGATTTAAATGTCACACATTCACAGAAATAGCATATGATCCCACATAACCGGTGTTAAATCCGCAACATCTTGATTTTGTCATTTTAAATCGCAATGCTGGCCTTCAAAAAAGCATTATAATCTTCACAAACAGATCTACGTACAAGTGCCAGTTTGAATGCCACTCACCCACATCTATTCCGTATCCCCAACATCTGCATTTTTGTACTCCGCAGTCAGCGTCTTCCCTGGATTAAAAGGCGTGCCGTGCCTTTAAGACATGCAGAACCGAGATATAAAGCCATATCCTGTGCTCCATGTCATAAATGTACGAAGCCCTCTAATGCAGGCTACGGAGGCTGTGCCGAGTCTGCACAGCATCCATCGCGTACATGGGCCGGTTTGAGAGCTCAACTGTAACTGACCCATTGAGTAGCGAGGCTGGATTTGCAGCAAGGGGATTGCAGCCCTAGGCTTGGGCCTAGTTGGCCTAAGCCAAGGTATACCACCGAGTAGGGCATCTACGGGGGTAGCCTGAAAACTGGGAGTTTCGCATGAAACTCATAGTTTTGTCGTTTTAATGAAACCGTTGAGTATTGCTAAATTAATTTAGGTAATACTTTCTTCTGGGCAGAAGGCTCCCTTCCCCTGGCTGAGTATTATTGTGATACATGGCTTAGTCAAGTGTTACAAATGGGAGCTAAGCCATTGATCGGCTCCCTCTGAGGTACTTGCTCATTTGATTCATTAATATCAGATGATATTACAGCACAGTAGCAGAAGTCATAGCTCTTCTTGTGCCCACAGTGCTTCCACAAGTTATCATTCATTCTAAAATCTAAGCACAGCCTTCATTGGCATTCGCTGGCTGAGAGCGATTCAAAGAACATTTCTTGTCCATCTATCGTCAATAGCCTTTGATCTTTATGTTATAATTTTAAAGACGTTCCACTACGAAAAAACATTACTTTCGCTCTGTAGTATGCAAAGCACCTAAATCTTAGCGGATCTGTTATTTTAGTCTTTCCTCTGTTAAGTTATGTAAAAACAACTCAAAAACACAGCATAGTAGCTTTTTCAGTTTCTATGGCAACAATGTATCAGTGCCTGCTTTTGTGTCAAATAACAAGTGTCACCAGTAATAATGAAAAATTTGGTAAATTTTTACTTGATTAAAGAATTATATCTAGAAAGAGTTTGGGCATTCAGCAGCACTAGGAATGGGGTTTCTGAAAGTAGATTTAGGTTGCGCAAGTGGAACTGCAGTTTTAAGCAGTGCATTCTGAAACTTGCAAGTTGTTTATGGCAGATGATGATCCATATAATATAATAAATAATATTCTCCATGGTCAGATGAGTCTCTCCTGTAGCCAATTATTAACGGGAAAGCGCTCCCATTGAAAGTAAACAATATTAGTAACATTGCTATTTAATTTTAAGAATACATTATTTACCCCAGAATAACTTTTGATGACCTTCAATTGCATATATCGCTCTGTGACGTTTTATTATTTTAATCTAACATGCTGCTTTAAATTGTATGATTTTGAGCTGTATTTGTTATATTGTTCTATGTAGCATTCATTGTTTTGTTCACATATATTTATTAAAAAATAATAATTTTTTAAAACCGGAAATAAATTGAAATGAGTGATTAGTTGGTTAAATGCTTCACTGTAAATCTCTAAATAATATCCTATTTGTTAAGGTAAATGAATGAGAAACGAATGCATACTACTTGGGATTTTTGTTGCACCGCAACACACATCAGTAAGATGACTGAGCGTGATAAGAGTTTTAGTACAATAGTTGGAATGTAACAGTATTTCTATTCTACCTTAGCCTCTTTTAGAAGTTGGAGGATAATGTTATTATCACTAGTAGAACGTTCTCTAAACTTCTCTTCTTAAACCCTATACAATCATAAAAATACAGGGCAAGTAGGGGTGGCATCCCAATTTGGTAGTCTGCCTGGGATTTTATTTTTTTAAGAAGTATTTTTTTGGTACAGAAGATGATTTCCAAAGAGACATAAGAGACAAGCGTATCACAATGGGTTTAAGATGTACATACATGCGGATGAGCCCATGGAAACGTGATACAGAGGCAGAGTAACAAGACAGAATTAGCCAATGACATGGTATCCAACAACATAAGAGATAGTGTCGTCAGGGCCGTGGCCCATAATCTACAACAGAGGGCCAACCATACGCAAAATCTGATGAGGCCCGGAAGAAAACCCGATACAGACAATGGAAAACATCTACGAAAAAAGATATGGAGGGAGGTGGGGAGGAACAAGGAAGAGAGAGAAAAAAAAAGGGATGAGTAGCGATGCCGCACGGCCAACAGAACAAAGCAGAACCTCCCATGGCCATCTCTCTCAAATCCACAAGACGACGCAAACTTCTCCAGCCAAGGGACCCAAGTGGCGAGGAATAGATGGGAAGTATCATGCAGATGCGCCATAATCTTCTCCAGTTTTAGCATAATCCATATTTTAGCCTTAAAGCCTGCCTGGGATTTGGTGGCATTTTAAGGTTACATTGTCATTTTATAAAAATATTTGAAATGCTGCCTCTCAATAATTCAGGGAAAGAATGGAATCAAGTTTTAATAAAAACAAATAGGTCATAATAATAGGGTGAGCCCCTGGTCATTTTAGGACACATTTAAACTTAAAATGTTGGTGGCCAGCACATGTAAAGATACCCAGCAGTATGTGGAGCGTATGTAACGGATTCTATAACGCTAGATTATTCATCACAAGGAGGCTACCGGCCGCTCAGGGATCACCTGGCTGCGATGGCCACGTTTTTCGGGGAGGTGTTATCGGTTTTCTCCCGGGCAGTAGAAGACGACGAAGAGGAAGAGGAGGAGGATAGAGAGATCAGGAGGGAGTTAAAAAAGAAAAGGTAAAAGCTGCAATTAACCCATTCGCACCCCGCAGCTAACCTCCAGTAATCATACTACTACATAATAGGGGCATGCGGCCTCTTATTATCACTTAGAGTGTAAGCTTTGCGGACAAGCTCGGTCTCCACTCTCCACAGTAAACCTGGATACCCCCAGGGGCTGAGGGGGGTAAGTGGTAAAAAATATGTTTATTTCACAGTGTGGCTTCCTAGCTGCGTATCAATTACAACCATCCCCAGAATTATATTATTATTATAAATATTACTTATCAACCAATCAGTGTGTGAGTGAGGACATGGCTACCAAGTCTCCTTTTTAGGAGGGACAGTCCCTCTTTCAGACTCAAAACCCTCTGATTGTTTGTTGGATGCCACCTCTAGCCACGCGCTCCTAAACAAGTGCCCCTCTAGCTGTTTGAGAGACATGGCAGGGGGTTATATCCCGTTTTTGGGGACCCCGCGCAGTCAAACCCATTCCGTGAAGCTGGAATAATCGTCTGAGCAACCGATTGCCGCCGTTTAGTCGATGAGGAAAATCAATGCAAGGCCGTCTCATTGCTGAGAGGTCCACGTCTCCTGGAATCCCCCCATTGCTGCTGCTCTAAGAGAACCCTCCGACAAGAAGCTTCCTTGCTGTCAAAAAAAAAAAAAAAGAAGACGCATATACCAAAAGTTTTTTTTATTAATGCCAACAGTCCAACATTTGATATTACCCAAACCACAAAGAGTGCAAAAACTACATTTCTCGTTAATCTATGCAAACTTCCAAGAAAATAAGTCCATAAACGCATATTAAAACGTAAGAAATGTATATTCATTTACTCTGATCACCCTGCTCAGCCCCTTTAAAACAAGGGGAAATTGATTCGTTTAACCAAGTGCTGTGTGCAAAATCCTTTTTAGAATAAATAGTCCTTTTTTCCTGCATTGACACGGCTCAACCTGTGCAGGTCCGTGCGAGGAACCTTCTAAAGATTGCATAGTTTATCACTTTTAAATAAAACACTAGCTTTCTGCAAGAATGAAGATGATCCAATCTTCAAATTAATATAATAACCAAAATAAGTGCAAAGAGCTTACATTAAACCACGCGACAACAAAAATGCATCTGCCCACAAAAGACACCGCTTAAATCGGTGTAAATAAATAAATTAAAGGGTTTACCTGAACCAGGTTTTGTTTTCTGCCTGGAAATGCATAGACTTTAAACCCATTAAAGCTGAAATATGCCCTTAAAAAGAGGTATTTATCACATATGCGCTTCGAATAATAAGCAATGTGTATTAAACTGTCCGGAAGTTGAAGATACGTTAAGGCACGTCTAGGATAAATAAATCTGTTATCACAAAATATTAATAAATAATATCTACAATCGCTGACGCATTTCAAATAAAGGATAAAGTTTACGTTACATCTCTCCCTCTTTAAGGACACATTCTGAACGGCTTTATGATTTTGACCTACGGAACCTGGAAAAATAATAAATTAAACATTTTCATTTTATATTAAATGTATTATACACAAACATTATAAATATAGGGGGGATTTAAATAAATTTGTTGAAATAAATGGCATCAATATGTACCAATAGGAAGCAACATCCCTGATCAGGTTTGAGGAACAGAAGGTTGTATTAAACGTCTCCAGAACTCATACATTTCTTTTTTATTTAAACCTACAAACTACCTCGACGTTAAGAGAAGTCTGCATACAAAGTATGTGCAAATTTGTGTTCAATGGCTAATATTTCTAGCAGTTAAATGAGGCTGTTTTTTTGTTTTTTTTTAGTATTTATAGGTAGTCAGCTGAGGAACCTTACCAACAAACATCCTGAATCTGAATAAAACAACACGCTTGTCCAGAGTCAAAAGACCCGATGTACAAGCTAGCATCTGAACAGTTGAAGCCCTACAGAGCAAGTGCAAGTCATTTTTTTTAAAATCACGTATTTAATTAAATAATAATCGTGAATGAAGAAATTTCTCATCCAAGAGAATCAAATAAGTGGCGCCGATTCTCGCCAGCCTGTTCTTCCCGTTCTGTGTCTCCCATCAATCATCGATGCAGCGTTTCCTTTTCGGGTCACGCAACGGAGCGCTGAGTTTCCGCTTTAAGTTGTTCCGTGGATTCCAATCGGAAAGGGAAGAATCCGATTCAGCGAGTCCTCGGCCAGTACCAGCTGGTGATGGAGAACGAGGACGTTCGCTTCTTGGCTTTTTCACGGAAGGAACACAAGTATCTGAATCACTACTGAAATCATCCTCAGTTTGAGCGTCAACCAGAAGCCTCTTCTTAGCTTTTGTCAAAGCCATACGAGGCAGAAGGATTCTGATTTTTCCTTCTGCATAAAGAAAAAGAAAAGAGACGGTTACAGTTTTTTAAATGATGAACTGAATATTCTATGCTTTCATTATGCTGTGTAATGGTTTCAGGTACTTTCACCGAAGACTAAAACCATGTACAGGACTTTGCCCAAAAAAGGTAACAATGGTCTTACCTTGGTTCTCAGAAGACTGAGTGTGTTTCTTGTCTTGTCTTGTCTTGTCACATCTGTGGTGTCGCTGTTGTCGTACCAAATGACCAGCTTCAGATTTTCTAATTTAGAGCGCAGTTTTCCATTTGTTTTTCTGTAAGAATTATCATCAGACTCGGAGTCCGAAAGGCTTTTATTTCACAATACAAAATCTAATATACCGGTATTATGATTAAATCTGTAAGCCACCTTTGGATTTGGATTTGGAGGTTTTAAGTTAAAAAAAAAACACTTTTTGTTAAGGAAAATGCGATAAGTTATCCAAGTTATCCAACATGAAGCATTTATATAACGGTTTGGATATTAACATGTTAGATTATGGGGGGGGAAAAAGGTTAGTTTATAGCCAGGATTCTGTGTATAAGCTGCTTATTAAACGCCATGACCTACCATCTTTGGTGCGCAGAGCCGACTGCTTTCCAACGCCAAGGAAAGAGCTGGTTTTTGGCAGGTTTGATGGGATCTCCTTGTCGAGGACAGATGTTAGATGTTGGCACATGTTCAGGAGATGGTTTGGCGCTAAACAGTCATTGATGGTAATCTGGCAAAGTGAATAAAAGTCATTCATCAGAAATCCATCGGCCAGAAGCACCGTAAAGCAATGACTTCCAGATCGATATCAATTCTTCTTGCCTTCAGACCGACAGAAAACTTACCATCTCGTCAAAGGTTCGCTCGTGTTCATTACCGAGCCAATCAGCTCTCTTGGGCAGAAATCAAAACAGGTGTATTATGTTGCCGACCGGCAAGACCGACAAAACTTTTGCAACTTTGGGGGCATATAACGAATACGAATTAAAACATCAAGAGGTTTACTTTTACTTAAATGCTCATGATAAAAAGAACAGAACTCAAATCCAGGAGCAATTATCTACACAACTTTGCTGAAATATGTCTCTAAAAAATGGTGGAAATTTAGCTCCCAAATAAAATAAATATATATAATATTAAATTCATTCAGCAATAAATGCAAATAAATAATAATAGAAATAATAATAAATATAAAAAACTGTAATAATAAATAATAATATAATAATAATAATAATGCTATTAATGAATGATAATAATAAACAATCACAACCATAGGCTTCCCATAGTCATAATTTCCAGTTTAGGAGCATAATTGATTCGAGCCTCAATGGATTTAATATAACGCTTCCCTTGGTCCACAGGCATAATGTTTTTTTTAATTACCAAAATCATTCTTATTTAGCACAAAAACATTATTGTCATTGTTTTCATGTGGCATTATAAATAAAAAATCTACCCCGCTTATAAAAAACAAAAACTGGGACATCCATTTAAAATGGAAGCGCTATGATGTAAGGTTACGCTCCATATCAATTTATTACATGATCCTCCTTGAAAAGTACTATATTCTCCTTTAAATTACACAGGAGCTACTGTACTTTATTGGGGGTTTTAAGTGAAATATAGAATAGTTACCTTGTTGTCACTAATCTAATTAAGTAGAGAAAGCTCAGCTCACAAGCTTACAATCTAAAAGACTGCTCCCTTTGGGTCAGAATTATGCATTTACACATGTGAACAGGATACAGTGAGTGAGTGTGTGAGTGAGTGAGTGCATGAGTGAGTGAGTGAGTGCATGAGTGAGTTACTCACCTGTGCCGATTTTTGGCATGGTCCATTAGAAAGATATCTTGCAATGAGGAATAACAGCTCTAAAGGGGTTAAAAGGAGAAAAAAAAAGGTCTCAGGCTAGGTTTCCACTTGGGTTTTTGTCCTGCGTTTTTTTCCTGATGAAAAACGCCAAGAAAACTGCCACTGCATTTTCCTGCGTTTGGCGTTTTTTGTGGAGTTTTTTCTGGCGTTTTAGCCTTTCTGTGGAAATTGCTTTTTTTGACCTTAGGCAGTTTTTCCAGCCTTTACAAGTTAGATGTTTCACCCAGCTAAAAGGGATTAGGGTAAATAGCAAGTATCTGCCCTCTCCTGATGTCATTTACTTCTACTTAAACGCCCCGGCGGACCCTTTTTTCTCTTTTCTGTGGTTTGTAAGGCATGCTTTATTCCGAATGTCTGCTCCTCTAAGAAGATGGTGCAAATTGTTTGCTGTTGCTTTTGGCACACAGGATCCGGTTGATGCGTCGGGTATGTTTGTTTGTAATGACATGTTTGTTCCAAATGGTGTAAAATTCAATCTGAACTTTGTTTTGTGTGAAACTGTTTGTTTACAGCCTATTTCTTGTAGGACACACAGATACTGGGTCCATCCTCTGCATTGTAACTGTGGAAAAAAACGCCATAAAAAACGCCAAGGCAAAAAACCCACATGACTTTTTCATGGCTTTTTTTCTCTCCCATAGACTTCTATTGGAGAAAAAACGCCAAGATTTCTTGCAAAAAACGCCAGAGTGTCAACATGCTGCGATTTTGAAAAACTGCCACAGAGCCCAAAAAAGCAGAAAAACGCCAAACAGAAAAACGCCAAGTGGAAATGGCATTTTGCGATTTCCTATTGAATTACAGCTAACATCTGGCTGCAGCGTTTTTCACAAAAAAAACGCCAGGTGGCGCTATTGGCGTTTTTATGGGCGTTTTTAGCAAAAAAAACCCAAGTGGAAACCTAGCCTAAAACACACCTTTAATTCATTGATTTGACTCCAGGTTTGCTAGCCCTGGTCTCCAATTAGCTTTTGTTACTGTGATAAAGTGATAGGGGTTCGCATATTCTTTAAATGATGTATTCAACATGAAAAAGAACAATACAATAATTTGTGTGTTTTTAGTTAAAACAGAGTGTGTTTGTTCATTATTGTAACTTAGATGAAGATAATCTCATATTTGAAGAGAAATTTATACATAAATGCTGGTAACTAAAGGGTTAATTAACGTTTTTCTTGGAATTCTATAT
>VKOC01005477.1:0-40005 GCA_009364415.1 Spea multiplicata | reverse complement strand
ATCATAGTGTATGATGTGGATGGTATTTGAGCTTTGGTGAACATTGATCTAGTTGATCAACAGAGGGGAATAATAGCAATAACGCCATTTTTTTTATTTAATCGAAAAAAGGAACATTATCATTTGGTCGTAGATGATTTGAGAGCTTCTGTAGCACTTGAATCCGAATATAAACTTTTACAACAATAATAATATTACAAAATCACCAATTAAACACACACAAAACCAACTATTCTATTCATCTGTTACTATTTCCATTGTGGGCATGTTTCACATGATAACAGCTATGTAAATCACATTTATTGATATGTTTTCCAACAAAATTGAGAAAAACAAATTGGCGTGCTGCTATATAAGTTTATTATGGTTTATGGGCAATCATAAGCAGGGCCTAAATAAAAATAAGAAGCCAAAGTTGTGATTTACATTTATATGTATTGCCACTGAGTTCAGCGGAACAGTCATTTTAATTGTCTAATCTTTAATTAGGAATTTCTAAATTTAGACACTTATTTTGTATATTTAAAAATACATATACAGGACACTCCAGCCATCATATGCATATGATAACTGCGTCAAATGCATCATACCAAGTAGCCAACTTATTATGAATATCATGAAGTGGGCGCCAACTCCAGAACGATGAAATGCTCATTATTATTTTTGTTTTTAAAACCCAAATTTGCCGATTTGTCTATTTTACTGCAAGCCACTGCATCATTTCATGCAGCCGGTGAGAGACGCTTTTCGTTTAATGGGCTTGGTAAAGGTAAGTGCTTGGCCATGATGTTTTATGTAACTTTGTAACCTATTATAAAAGAATAATATTTTAATTGCAGAATTTAATTTATAAACACAATTTTGTCTGTTCACATACCCATTATTGCCACTTTTGGAACTGGAAAACACTGGCGTATACTCTAAACTGTCTATCACAATATTTTGTAATAAAAATGTGTAATAATCTTATCCGAATTAACATAAGAATACTCTTATCCTTATGATATATCACTGGCCAGCTCATAATACGCTGAACGCATAGTTATTACCAATAAAGGCCACAATGGTTTTGGATTGTGAGGGTGATATGCAGAATTATGAGATTTTTATCTGATTCTTGGACAGTGATCCAAACATTCAAGACAAAATACGTACTTCTGATTTTTAACTTTTTTGTAAAATGCGTGTTTAAGACAAACATGTTGTTGTACAGTTTGTGTGAAAGAAATCTGAAGAGATTGAAAGTCAAACCTTTTTCTCGCTGCCGTTCCAATATAGTTTGAAGATGGAAATTGAGGGTTTGCTTTACTGTTACTTTTAACCAAAATAAAGTTGAAGTGCCAATGGTGTTATCATTATCACCATGACAACGGGTTTTAGAAGATCATAAAAATTAAAGTTCTATATTTAACCCATTACAGGCATCTATTAATGCGCCGCTACATATTGGTCAATAGCATGTATCTGAGGAATCCCTCATTCTTCTCTGTATGGACATCTAAGTGAATGCATTATTAGTTTCCAGACTTCGGCAAAATGGATCCACTAAGCCACATAGAAAAGCTGCATTTGGTTTTGTCATATCCTGACATTTTCAGAAGATCCGGGATACCTGGAAGTTTTTATTGGCTGTAGTTTTTGTGTTATCATCAAAGACAATGGGATACTCAGATGACCCCTGAAGACAGGGAATATGGTAATGCAACTTGCCCCGCTCATAATTGTGTTTTTCAATAAAAACCTGTTTTAATTGTTTGAATTTATTTAATTGTAACTAATTTTTAATTCTGAATAACCATTCACTGAAATCCTTATTAACCTCTATTTTCCCCTTTTAAACATTTAATAAAGGGTTTGAATGTGCAGACTGTCTGAAAAGGATCAAATGCTGTTGTAGTAAAAAAACCATAGCCATGCCTCACAAGCCACCTCAAGTGCATTAACTAGTAGTGGCACCTCAAATTGGGCCCTTTTTTATTATTATGGTTAGTAGTTGTATTAATACTATTAGTAGTCTAGCATCTCTAAATATAAGTGTTTAATGTACACATTGAGGTGTCATTGCATCATAAGTAAAGTTAATGTTTATTAGTCGCTCTAGGAAACGTCAGTGGTATTTATTCCAGTGTAGAGACTTAGATCCAGCCCCAAATTAGTATAGACTGGAATCCTAGCAGTGTGAACGTCATTTGTGCTTCTTATTCCACATTTTTGGAACGCTGTATTTAAGTTGCAACAAAGGTTTGAAGGTCTAGTAATTATCAGATTATTTTTTCTATGCAGGCACAGCCCTATTCCAGTGGCATACCTGGGGGGGCGAGGGGTGGAGGGTGGTCTGTCCCAGATGCCACTCATCAGTGGGGTGTGCCCCTCCAGAGACGGACTATACTTTCTGCCTCTGGAAGAGCAGGGGTGGTTGGGAAGTTCATGGATCTCCCTCTTACAGATCCCTCCTGATGCATTCCAGCTACTGATTTCATATCCCGTTGCCCGGCACTGAAGACGTACCAACCAACAGACCTAAAGGCCTTGTCAAGTGGATGAATACAGAAGAGTAAGAATATGAGCTGCAGAAAGAGATACTGGAACACGGGAAAGGTAGGAAGACATTAAGAGAGGCAGGGAGACATTACGAAAGAGTGTGAGTAAGTGTGTTGTGAGAGTGTTAGTGTGACCACCATCAATGTCTGACTCAGTATATAGTGATGGGAATTATGCTGTAACACCATCAATGCCTGGCTCAGTATATAGCAATGGGAGATATACTGTATCACTGTCTGTGTCTGGCTCACTTTATAATGCTAGGAATCATGTGTACTACTGTCAATGTCTGACTTGGTACATAGTGATGGGAGTCGAGCTGTACCACTGTCTGTGTCTGGCTTGCTTTATAATGATAGTATAAGTTTGTTTAGTTTCAACACCCTACGTAGTACAGACTAGGTTGGTGGCTATATGTGGCTACCATAGTTGCCCCTTGAGAAATGCTGTCCTTAGATGAATACCGAGATCATGACCATAGAGGTGATACAGTTGTATTGAAAGTTCCACAAAAATGCTCACCCTCTACCTTCAGAGTGACTGAATGATCTTTACCTATTCTAGTCTCGTCTTCCACTTGGACTATATGCATTGTTAGGAGCCGCATAAATAGATGGTGCTGCAGAAAGATAATAATAATAATATCAACTGCAAATTAAGTTTAGACATTTCATAAATGTTGGTCAATAAGATATTGTTAAGCTTGGATAGATGGTTGCATTAGCGTATGTATAATTGTAAGTTATTATGACCTACATGATTACCTGGGACCAAACAACAGAGCAACTATCACTGTTAAAGACATCTACGATTCAAGGTCTAATCTATAAATAAGAAGCCATGGGACAACTTTCTCTTTTTCCGCTTTATTTATTGAATGCGGTTTGCCAATGAAGCCATGTTTCAGTGGCTTAAAGATTCACCGGCCCATAAATTCTTGATTCCATTACAAATTCAATTAATAATATTGCTCAGCACATTTCAATGGATCATGAGGGTATTGCATCTAACCCGTAGGACACTGATCAACAGCAGAGTAGGTGGGTAATTCCAGCCTCCCTGCTTTGTAGCAAATGGCCGATTCCAACATTCATCCTGCGCTGTATCGGTGCAAATTGGTCTTTGCCTCGACACATAAACCATGCGATTCATAGACAGAGCCAGCACTCCTGGCTTATTGTGCGAGCAGCGCTGGCACCATAATTCTCTTAGCTTGTTTCCTCTTTACGCATCCTGCGTGTCAGTTCCCAGAAGCCCGCAGGATTTGCCCTGTGACCCTGAAATATAAATTGTGGATTGTGTTTATTTTTACTTTTAGCAATACTCGTTTTTTCCCATTCTCCCCCAACGATAGTTATTCTTAACAGGGTCAATGACTCCTACCCGGCTAAATTGCTCTATAAAAATTGAATTTTATCGTTCACAACTTTTGCAAGCTCCACTGGGGGCATTTTTGGCTATTGATCTGCACCTGAAGCTGCTGCTGTATTTTCTCTTAAGATTGAATCTTATTTTGGAATTGGCTTTAATAAAATAATACAGTACGGGTAATGTGAAACTTCTTTATAGGATGACATTGTGAATAATCATTTATCTACTGTCCTGGCTTGTGTTTCATTGTAATAAACGAGACTCCTGTCAATGAAATCCATTTGTAAATCCGCTATCATCATTTAAATGGCATGCTGGCCCGTTGGCTTGCAAATGCAATGATTGTGTACTATTTTTGTATTTGCCCCCTTCTGTACACTGTGAGACGTATAGACTGAAAAAGTGGAGGGGGTGCATACAACATAAAAATATAAATGGCACAATATACCGTATATATATATATATATATATATATATATATATATACTATATGTGTATATCCATTTGTATATGTATGTATTATGCATTACTTAATTACATGTATTATTTAATTACTGTATTTTATGAGCAGTAGTGTGCTTGATTTTTATCAGTTAAATTAGATATTTGTCAGTAGTCTGCATTTCTTCCAAATGTCCCTCTATAGGAAGGACAGTATTTGGGACCTAGATCCTTCAGCCCCTCTTTCTTCCCCTGATGTCCCCCTTTTCTATCATCCAGTGATGTACGGCCCTAGGTCTAACACAGGGCAGCTCCTCTAGTGCTGACATCCTCACCGTGTGACATAAAGTCACAAGGTACCTTTTAAAGCAGTCTAAAGGAGCCAGTTGGGGAGATCAGAGACCTCTCTTGTAATCCGTCCATGCACAAGTCTACTAGGCCACAATATGTTGACGCTAGCAGCGTAAATGTTTTTGGCTGCATAAGAATATATTATAATGTTCTTCAGCCATAAACGTCACAATGATGCGTATCAAAGCATGTAGTAAATTGTGTAAGTAAAATGCATTTTGTTGCCTTACTCTGTTACAGAAATAGTTATCAACAGGTACAAGAGCACCTAAAATGTCTTCGTAAACCCCTTCTTCTAACAACACTGTGTAAAGCAAAAGTGTCCCTCTTTGGCCGTTAGAAATGTTAGGAGGTATGAGATAAAGTAAACTCTCTACAGCAGCATTCGTCATTTAAACCCTTTAAGTGTCTGCAAAGTATTATATCAAGAGTGATGAAAAAAAACGATTAAAAATATTCCCAATTGACACCTATATACAATCTGGTAAAAAAAAATGTTAAAGTCTTATCGCAACAACACAGGAGCAAGAATAAACAAAATGAAAACGTTAGATTCCTAATTTTTAAGCATGCTGTTTTTAGAGATGTAAGAATGTAAAATACTTATTGTGTCACAAATTCTCTGCTTTTATTATTTCTTTTTTTTTTCTCTCTTTCTTAAAGTCAAATGTAATACATTTAGTATTCTGTTAATTGCTCATTTTAGATTGCGAGCTTGTGTGTGTTTGAGAATTATTTCCTCGGAGAACTATGTGATGTTTCAGGTGTCCTTGTAATAAGCTTCCAAAGCTCATCGCCTGAGTCCATGTCAGGTTTAGTGAGGAATTTTAAGCGTGCCAGGGAGATATTTTGGTGACAGAACAATTCCCAGAATGCTCCGTGTATCTGACACAGCAGAATCTTCTCCCTAGTTAATCAACGTGGCCTCAGCTAGTTTTGTCAGTTCTGCTGGATGAGAAGGGAGCAAAGGATGAGATCTCGCACAAAGAGGGGCTGCCTACAACATCATATTATTGTATTTCTATTCTATACTGAAATTGAATCCATTCGTTGTCACAGAGATCAGCGCAGCTTGGCTGCCGAATATGTTAATGGACCTTGTAGTACTGAAGACGTAAAAAAAAAAAAAGGTTAGGCTTATGGCCTTTTTAGGATCTGTAAGCCAAGACTGGGGGTTTGTTATATATTTTGCTGTCTTTTAATGAACTGCCTGCTCTCTCAAGCTCCAAAGCTTTGCTGTCTCAAATACATTCATTTCCAATTTCCAAGTGAGATTATGTAGCATTTTAAGGAAAATGTTCTTGTACATTTAACTGTCTAAGCGGTGTATATCTAAAGTGACAAGGATACCGTGTGACATACCGCCTATTAGTAAATGGTTCAATGGATATTGTCCAAGCAATATAATAGAATTGTTAAAAAAAAAAAAACATCGGCGCACCAGTACTGTCTGCAAGGAACTCAATTAGCTGGAAGTTCTCTGCAACAACTTGGACTCTTAGTGATGAGTTTATGTTAAAATAAACCACCTTAACATCTTATGAACACATATGTGTGGATCTACTTCAGTAGGCTCCGTGCTGATCTGCCTGAAACTACGGTAAGATAAATGTTCTCCAATCCAGTTTCTTCCCATGATCTTTTTCCTTTTAACCATTTCCACTGCACAATTTTGGTTCTTCTAAAACCAAATTTGATGGCAGTAAAGAGTACAATCGATCCAGCCCGGGTATGGATGTTATCATCAGTATTCAGATTGCTAATATAGCTGTATATACTTATATTTTTATCGAATATATGTATATAACTTCATATGTTGGGTAAAATCAATCTCCTGTTAAGTGTCTTGTTCAGATTTAATAAAACAGATATATCTGCTTCTTCCAAAAGTTAAATTGAAATTCTATCATTGGCAACTTTTACAAGATAATGTATCATAAAACCCAAATAATTTGACAGAATCACTACCAGAAGCATAGTGAATATATACAACATAGAACAGTAGGTTTATGTTTTGCTTTCAATAATCAAAACCCCAAAATTGTCCATTAACTAAGTAACGCCCATGGACTTACCTTGGCTCCTGTTTCCGGGAAAACTCACTCTTGCGTGCGTCTCTAGTAGTGCAGGTTCGCTTGATTTTGTATTACGCACCCCCATTGAGCAACTGTCTACTGGCCCCTCATTTTGTGGGTGTGAGAGTTAAGCTCTGGACTTGGAGTTCTCTTTGTGGACCCCTGACCCAGGCATCCCAGTCAGCTGCCTAGACCAGCCCTGGATGTATAGAAAAT
This sequence comes from Spea multiplicata, assembly GCA_009364415.1. Lineage (NCBI taxonomy): Eukaryota > Metazoa > Chordata > Amphibia > Anura > Pelobatidae > Spea > Spea multiplicata. The sequence continues at coordinate 33,010 of VKOC01005477.1, read as the reverse complement.
ATGGCTTGTTCTAATAAGGAATCTCCTACCTAATGATTCTGTTGTCCATGGGTCTCTCTTACAGCAAAATAAATTCCAATTCATCAATCTTTGTAGCAGAACTCAAAGTAACTTAGCTATGGTGACTTAAATAAACGGGTATGTCAATATCAACTTTTCAAAGCATCTATGGTCTCAGAGCCAAAAAGGAAAAGGAAAACAGACAATTCCACTTTATCTCAAAATAAAGTTTGGATACATAGCATCTGGCGAAAGCACTGCAATTCGTTTTACCTTTTTCTAAGTCTGTATGATAATAGCTGATAGCATAACTTTACAGTGGTGTATTTCATCTTAAAGTGCCATTTGTCATCATTTGTCATCAACTGTCATTTGTCATCATTCAGCAAGTTGTCTGATAGCCCTAAGTAGGAGCTTACTCTCCCATTTTCATTACTTCATTTTGTCAAAGCACTTATACGATGGTACATTCGAAAGAGGAAACTTTACTTTGCCTGCGAAGGGTTATTCACTACATCAGGCGTTTGCGGGTGACTTTGCATAAGGCTTGCAATTTTTACTTTTTAACTTCAGGATGCAAGAACGTATTTTCCAAGAAGAGCTTGGTAGGCCATGTAAGACGTATTGTTAATTCAATGAGGTCACATCACCGATTAAGCTGTACATCATGAAGACCAGCTCCTCCATTCTTGCAGAAGTTTGTCGGGGCTGGCCTAGTGTTATCATAATAAAGTCAATGATGTTAAACTGCAGCTCTCCTGTAAACTCCTGCATTGTTGAGTGGACCCCTGAAAAGACGCTATGAGGTCCATCTCTGTAAGTTTGTGCCAATATACAACAATATACAATATACAACAATATACAACAAGATACCAGTAACATTTGGGATATTTCTAGAGAATATAATTGGTGGAGATAGTGTTACTCTTCCGGTGCTCATAGGACGCCATTCTCATGACAAAAGGGTCTTCCAAGAAGCCTTGGATTGAGCCTTCATATAATGCTTGATAAATGCTACTCTTCTTTATCAATTATACATAAGTTGCCCCTATTATACCTGCCTTAATATTTTTCCATGTAAAGTATCCCTAATTGTAGATATGTCCTTACACAAAAACAAAATTATGGAGCTACCCATAGTTTAAAAGTTTGATGAGCAGGTGCGTGTTCACAACACGTGTGATGCAGAATAAGGTCCATGTGGCCATGGGCAGAATCACACAAACTATATATATAGTGTATCATAGACCAATAGCCCCACTGTGACCATTGACTTCTGACTTCTGCTTTACAAGGAAACACCAGAATGCATCCACAAATGTATATTCATGCATTATTGCTAGTGTGAAACAATGAACTCTTACAAACTATGTCTAAATGTAATACGTAATATTCAGTATGTACACATACATTTTTAGACAAGTATTCTTTTATGTTTTAAAAGGAGTGCTACATTTCAATCTATTATTTGTCTTTATCAAATATTTCAATGTATTTATTTTACTTTGTTTTTACTGAATATGGAGAATTTTATGCCTTGCAAAAAAACAAAATAAAAGCATATTTCTCACTTTGTCACTCAGTAATCATACATTTACATTTGGTAATATTTGCTTACTGACGTTAGAATAAGACACAAAAAAAACACCAAAGTCCGTACACATATTACATTTCTTCACACGGCCCCTCTCTGGCTGCCGTTGTGGAGAAAGAAATGTCAGTCAATTCTGAAATATTTAGAGTGGATTCTTTCGGAAGATGGACCTTTAATACTTTATATTCATGCCATGACATGTTCTATTCACTCTGGGTAAGGTTAAGAAAACTTAAACAGGGGAAGAATGTTGTTCATTGTTTCCAAACCTGTGTCACTGAAATTCCTGATAAGTGATGCTTTTGTAAATACCTAAAGATGAACGCAACTAAAACTTTTGTTGCATTATTAATCTTTTCTTTATATTGCCTGAGAATGACTATTGTGAAGGTCATAAGAGACCAGATCCACAAGCAACAGGGTGTATTAATATTATTATTATTATTACTATTATCTTTTATTTATATAGCACCAACAATTTACGCAGCGCTTAATACAAAACATATATTCAAGGGGTATGACAAGTCGAGAATTGACAGACTAAGACAAACCGATACATTAGGTGGAGAGAGTCCTGCTCGCAAGCTTACAATCTTAAGGATGACAAACTATGATATTTAGTGATCTTTAGGTATCATGCATTAATATAAAACCAGCATCTAAATGAAGTGATGTAACAAACCTATTATTTTATAAGCAATAAACAGAAACTGGACCTATGAAATACTCTTCATCATATTGGTACGAGGTTGGACATGATTACTGATTCAATTGTGGGATGCATAGGTAATTTATACTCTGAAGACTTCATATTTTATATATACGTACCATTCAACCGTTTGGGGTCACTTAGCTGTTTTCATAGAAAAAGAATAAAATTTCTAGCTGTGTAATAGGACATTTATAGAACAGAGATTGCGAGCCAGGACTTCTAGTTCAACATCAGTGCCTGACCTCACAAATGCTCTACTGGATGAATGGGCAAAAATTCCTACAGAAACACTCCAAAATGTTGTGAGAGGATGAGATATAGAATAATATACTCTGATGTTAATTGTAAAATATATTTCCCAAAGTAATAGAGATTAAAGTAACTGATATACAATAAAGTAGATATAAAAAAAGATAATAAAACTATTTTAGTGTATGTTTCATGATATATATTATTGAGAAAAGAAAAAAAGTTGGAAAACCAAAATGAATGAAACCACAACAAAATGAGATGGACAGAAACCCTTAGAAAGAGCACCATATTTTCTTCCACAAACAAAACCAAAAATGATTAAAACACATTTTATATTTAAAATCCTAAATCAGACACCTCTATTTGTACATGAAGTATTATCCCCTATTTATCATATGTGTATTGTGTTTGTATTTTGCCAACTAGTGATTTAAAATGAGAAACTTAATTTTGGAATGTTTCAATAAACTATTTTTTATTTTCTTCTGGATCACAATCCAAGCTTCCCTTCTAATCCAAATATATGCAGTTGGTCATTCATTCACACAAAAAAAGAATGCATAGGGCTAACAAGAATAGCTACACCTTTCCAAGTGCGGATAATGCAGTTAAGCATCAGCTGCCACTCAGCCACCTCCTCATGTTAATCTCTCACTTTCCACTTCATCTCTCTATGACTTTCTCAATTATGTTTCTAGTAGCAGGCTGGTGAGAATGTAGTAGCGGCTTCATTAGGTCTTGATGCCTGTAGCAATGTGAGTCTGTTGCACATATTGATCCCCTGCTACAGCATGGAGCGGCACAGCAGTCGTCACTCACTGTGCCCAGATTTGGCACAACCTATGGGTGAAAATATTCCTAAGCACATATCGCAGTTCTAACCCATTCAGTGCTTTAATGCGTGTTATTTGGCTGGCAGGAGCGTTAAACGTTCAGTCCCTGACTTCGATGTAAAAGGGCTCAGAGGAAAAGCTAATTTTACTAGTCTACTGCTGAGTCAATATGAATAGGTTAAAATAACTTATAAATATAAATTGTTAAATAAAAATTAAAAAGATGAAAAAAATTAAAGAACAAATAAGGAAGATTCTGTTTCTTTCTCCCATTTAATTAGATGGATTTCTTTTATCATTGAAGGACATTAAAAGCCTGGAAGGTGATACATGCTGATGTGAATGGGTCATAGAATGCAGCTTTTTATACCTCCCAAGTGTCCATATTTAGATTATTAACCCCCCATTAAGACGAAAATCACTAAGCATGGGTATATCAAGAAACACCTAAGAATGTGTTTGTAAATTAAAGTAAAATATATTATCTTCTTAATGTTCATTCAGGTTACAAAATAGCTATCAACAGGTCAGAAAGTCCCACCCTAAGTCGTGTATCCATCCATGCCCCATAAACCAGTGTCCCATTTTGGACTTTTGAAATGATGGGTATTTTACTTTGTGGTAGAAAGAATAAAATCATTATAGAATATAGAATAATATAAAATAATAATATGCTTTCACCATAGTTGTAAGTAAGTTCTGTCTGAGAATGACATATTTGGGAACTTGAAGCACATAAAAACCATTCACACTACCCAGTAAATTACGACACATCAATCATAACAAGGCTCCTTGATACACGACATTGTTATACAGATTCATTTAGAGACAGGATCTTTGGCAATCGTCTGAAGATCCTTTAAATAAAGCTCTAGCTTTTGTTGTGCTTGTAGCCACCGGGATCTATGCACTGATCTCAAAAACCTATTTGGCCCTGTCTACTTTTTGGTTCAAAATGTTGAAGGAACTCAGATCAATGCCATTTTATTACATAAAAAAATAAACATGCTCTCTCTTCTGGCTATTCTACATTAGAAACTATCAAAACCGTATGTGGTGCCTAACAACACTCACACGTTCTCCACATACTGACAATGCATTGGCTTCCTTTATTAAGTCATCAAGTTCAGCTATGGTAATGGCTATATGTTAAAGAAAGTAATGACCAAAAAAATACAACTCAGCTATAAAGCTATGAAACTTTTACCCATAATCAGGGAATACTGATCTGCAGGACATGGGACATTTTATTTGGAAATGCCTTGATTGGCAGGTTATTTATAGCTTTTCTTCTATGTCCAGGCCTGGATTAGTCTTAAGGCACAGCGGCAACTGTTTGGTGGACAGTCAAACGGACTGCTGGATATTCCCAGACGCACGCTATGTGAGCATCAAACATAACATGTAGCCCCGCATATCAAGCCCATGGCTGCACTTATGTCATCAGGCGGCTGGCCTTAAGGTCGTCTCCAGTCCGGCCCTGTCCATATCACTTCATCCCACTTTCTTTTCTAATGCCAGTTTTGTCATTGTCCTTTATATATACCTTAGATTTTTCGTCATTCTTTGCCTTTATTATTACTTTTTTTGCCTCCTGTGATTAAACCCCTTCCCAAATTACTCATGTACTGCCATTGTCAAAGCATACATAAACAAAGCAGACAAGGTTTACCAATTAAGGCGATATCAATATATTCCAGCATGAGAATGGTATTAGCTGAAAAAATAATGAAATCTTAAAATAATAATCCATTCTGGATTGCGAATGTAAAAGGGCAGTTTTACCATCCAGAGAGACAGTGAGAATGTGAAGCACCAGTCAATAGCAATTTCCTTGTGTAGATCAATACATGCACTGCCTATCTAGCTGCAGAAATTGCTTTGCGGGTTTGTCGGGGTACACAGGAGAAGGAAGGGAGGGGAAGATTGAGATGGAGGCACTCAGAGAGACTTCTAATGTATTTTTGTGCTTGAAATGTTCTGTATAATAAACTAGATCACCCCTTTGTTGCCTTTGAGATCTGCAGATCATTGTTGTACAGTGTACTGAATTGCAGACCACCTCTGACAGTTGACAGATTAAAGGGAATACATCAAAAAATATATATTTTACTGCATGCTTTTAAGTCTACAATAGTCTGGTACTTCTGCATACATCCCCGGTACCATGGCCTCTTTTAACCAAGGCTACTCATGAAAAAAATGAATCGTGCAGGACATAAGTGGGAATTATACCCCCTATACAAATTTGTATTATTCCAGAAACGTAAATTAAAGTTGCTGAGTTGACCTTCCAGGAATTTCAGTGGTTTAATTATGGTTTATACACAAGGCCAGATTAAGGAGAATTGGGCCCAGGAGCAATTATACAGAAAAGGCCCCTTCTCTGGGTTCTGGCTGCAGAGTTCCCTCAGTCGCCGAACGCTAGGTCTGAGCTCTGACATATGATATATATATATGATATATAAATATACATACAAATACACAACATACGTAAATATATGCACACAAATACATATATATATGTATCCCATTGTACAGCGCTACGGAATTTGATGGCGCTATATAAAACAATAAATAATAATATGTATTCACACATGCACATATATACACAGGGCCAGCCCAAGACATTGTGCTGCCTGGATCCAAGGATGAAATGCTGCCCACCCACACCATAATCATGCCGACATCTATTATGTTATATCATGATTAATAAATATTAATGATATTAATATCATGATTAATAAAACATACATAACACACAGACTAACATACCCACACACATGGTAACACACACAGATACTAGCATACTCACACACTGTCACGCAAACTAACATACCCACACACTAACATGTCCAGACACATTCACACTAACATACCCTGACACATACACATAAACACACTAACATACCCAAACATAGACTGACGCACACTAACATACCAAGGCACATACACACATAAGCAGACACACACCCAGAAATACACACAACTCACTTACCGTGGAGAAGCCTCAGCCTGTCTTTAATGCAGCTGTTGTCACGGTAAAGAGCAGCATCCTAATGCTGGAATATGTAATTTTGTGCATTTCCACGTAAAAATGGTGGTCTGGGTAAGGATGCTAATGTGATCCAATGGGCTAATAAGTGAAGCAGGTGTGCACTGTTCACTGAAATTAGTTGAGTAGTCATCGGTTAATAAGCTGAGAGACCAGAGTCACAAGCACTAATGGTCAAGGGATAACTAAGATCACCAAAGATGTGGGGGATTGGTTTTAGAGAAAAGTTGTGCTTATTTTTTTAACTTTTAAGTTAATGTTTATTCATACAAACTCGGTGATGTATTTTGGCGCGGTGCTACCCTAGGTCTACCCAGGTCAACACCCTCAGCCATCATTCAGGTTGTCATCCTCTCTCCTGAGCACCACAATATGACGAGACATGCAATATCAGGTACAATATACTATGGAGACTGGGTAGGGTCAGCATAAACCCTACCATATAAAGGTGCCGGTTAGAAAGATCGGAGACGCCAAAGGTAGTAGAACCAATAAGAGAAGATCATGATCTACAGTTTCAATTTCAGAAAAATATTAGCATGGGGAAAGGTCCTTCACAATAAGATGGAGCATGTTGAATAGTGGGTACCCTATTTACATAAAGGAAGATTCAGGATAACCTTTTGGAAGTGAAATGGCCCCAAGGAACAAAGAAAGAGAAAAGATCAAGAGTAGGACTTTGTTAAACAGAAACTTCCCTAAACCAGACGTATATTGACAGAAACCGGACAGAGACAAGTAAAATGTGTGAAGCTTTGGGATAGGAATTTTAACTAGATGGAACCTCTGAGAAAAATGTGACTCCGGAACAGGATGACAGCTCACAGAGAGAAGACGTTGGGTGTAGCTCTCTTTATTCTCCCTGTTTTTAAATGTAGAATATGTCCTATAACAGAATATGTACATACATACAAATAGAAAACACTACAGATCGCTGGTGGTGTTTTTCACGTTCTACTTAGGCAAGCCAAATGCTTTAATTTCAATGTAGACATAAAATATTCTATGTGAACATTTAGGATGCTGAAACTTTTTGGGATTAGAGGGCAAATGTTCACAGGCTGCCAGCGAGGCAGATCCAGATCCCCTGCAGCGCTGCGGGGGATCTCGATCTTAGTCTTGTAGTCAGACCTCGATTTGAGGTCTGATTATAAGACGACCTTGAATATAAAACGAGGGGTATTTTTCAGAGCAAAAAACCTTGTCTTATAATTGAGCAAATAGGGTTTATATGTTGTATATAAGTGGATACATACATATAGAGGTCTTTCATGTGTGATAATATGCACAGATACGTTTATTAGTGTGCACACATAAAGACAAACATGAGCAGAGATGCGTGGATAGAGCTTATATTATGCATAAGGCAGTTGTTTGTAAAAACAAAGATGTACAATAATACTTGTAGTCACTGTCTAAATACAAACATAAATACCCACAGCCCCGTGCAAACATATTCAACTAGATTCACGCAGCCCTGTCTCATTCCTGCACACCAGGCCTCAGCAGTCAGAAACACTTTAAATATTTCCCGTCTTTTTTTTTTTGAGGAGACGCCGTATAGCGAATTACGGTGGCCTGTAAAATGTAATGACAGTGATATTTCTGCTCACAGATACTTGTTTGAGAGCGGCTGTAAATACACCCAGTGGTCTGAACCGATGTCTCTTTTGTGGCTGATTACAGACTTGGTTATAGGTTCGCCAAGGGGAAAATAGTTCTTAGCAGGGAGAGATTATCATCTGAAAAGGCTAGAAATTAACGACTCGGGTCAGTAACATCATCTACCCAGAGCCTAGCATTGTCTGAGGAGATCCAATTACTGCCTTATGAAGTATATAAAGCTATTCCATCGGTTTTCTCTAGTGCACATTAGTCATTTTATTCAAGCTTTGTAGGATTCTATTGACTATTGTTATAATATTTGGAGATACAATTGATAAGAGAAGCCTATGGATTCAGTACATAGCTTTTGTATAAACATTTCTGCAGTTTAATAGAAGGTTCTGTCCATTCCACAGGTGATGCCTTCTGAAGAGATCAGTGATGAGGTCTCTCAGGATGGCTTCCAAGCAACATCAACAATGCAGCCCCCCCCCATTTTATCACATGAAAAAAAGTTGGATCAGACAACATCTCAAACACTTTTGATGGATCCACCTTGATCGATTTGCAAGCGGACATAGATATTATAAGGATGACCCATCTGGCAACATGAAAACAAGAAGCTGAGATATTAATGGCTTTAAGAGATTCAAGATAGGAAGGGGAGGTAGATGCCTTCTTCTTCTCGACCCTGTGGACACCTATGAAGGCCATGAAATTTTGGAAGAATAGCAGATCTTTATGGCAGTGCTGTCCAAGTTTTGGTGAAAATGAGCCACATATATTTACCGTCATTGGATCATATCTCCAATAACGTCACCTACTGAAGGCTTAAAGCGAAGGAGATCATACCTTCTACCCTTGCTCTGCAGCTCTGGATTATATCCGTCTTTATATAGTCCAGTCTATTCATTAACAGAAATGTACAGAATTATGCAGTGTACTATGTTAATTACTGTGTTGTAGCGCTGTAGTAAAATAGTGCTGCATATTCGAAATCACAAAGATAGAAAAATCGATCACGTGTATTGGATTAGGTGCCTTGAAACCGTATTGCCAAAAGTTGTATGGAATCTCTATAAATATTCTCCCTACCTCTTACTTATAATATAAATTGTCACTATAATAACTATAAAGGGAGCCATAGAAGACCAGTGTGGGGGGGTCAATAAGTTTGTCAACTGTTGTGATAACAGACCTGAACTTATAAGGTACTCAAGAAATCCCCAAAGAAAATGGTATTACAGCAAGCAAGATGGGATGGAATAAGTGTTTTGACTTTGTCGTTGTAGTAGGATAATACATATAACATGGTATAAGGGGCATCACAGATTTCAAGGAAACACCTGGGAATTTTAAGGCACGAGGATAACCCGGGGGGGATCATAGAGTTATTGTTTATCACATTTAAAAGGTTAGCGTGTCCCTTTGTGTACCTATGAGGTTATGTTGAGACAATGCACAGGGATTGGAGTAAAAGGGAGGCTTTTCTGAAACGGTGGAAATTATTGACTAAATTTTCTTTAATCAAATTATTTTTTTAACTTCGGTGAAACCCCCCCCCCCCACCCCAGATCAAAACAGAGGAAAGTTATATTTTTGTGTTACCCATTGTACAGCGCTGTGGAATATGATGGCACTACTATACAATTAATCAAGCATGCTTAATGCAGAACTAAATTTACAAGACAACCCTGTTACCCTCTCTAAACCTTCTTTATAAAAAGAAAGCTGGGTTATATGTGAGGTTTTGTGATTATTGACAAAAAAGTCCATTCATTTTCTAGAGGGAGCGATTTATTTAACCCCTCATGATCTGAATGAAATCATTTATACTGCAATCATGGGGTGTCTGATGTATGTCAGTGATAACGATTATCAGCCCGCTAATTCCTTGTAACTGGGTTACTATGTCACACCATTAGTCATGCTATATATTTATAACGCTTTGTGATACCCTGTGATTTAGATGCCATATCGGTTTGTAATCTTTTTTCTCAATGACCGTATCGGTGTGTGTGTTTTACTATGTCCGCATGTATAGGTGACCAGGCTTCCATATTTTGAGTATACCCATACCTGTCTATACAGCAGTGTAGTGCGCCATTACTTTACACTATTACTATTTTTACTTTACTGGGAGGGTGGTCGGTAGGTGGAACAGCTTCCCAGCAGATGTGGTAGAGGATAACATAGTAAGGGATTTTAAGCCTGCATGGGATAGGCACATAGCTCCTGAATCTAAGACAAGATATGCGTCTAGATGGGCAGAATTGTTCTTACCTGCCGTCAAATTCTATGTTTCTATGTATATTCTTATTATTCCTCCCCTGCACCCTATTTGTATGAATGTCCCCACATGTCTAGCCCTAGCCTGTGTGCTGGGCACTCTCCTGCTGTACGCACAAACACTTGCCCGGCTCCTTTAAGACTCTTGCTTCTGGCTCCTTTTTTCTTCTTCTCTCTTCTTTTCTCTCTTTCACATTCCCCACCTCTGAACCTCTGTGATTGACAGGAGAAAAGCAGAAGAGGGGGAGGGGAGTGACCTGGGAGGCCACCAATCTGGTGCCACACAGGGAGGTGCGTTACCTCCCTCTCCGCCAATCAGCGGGGCGAAGGAGGGGGGGGGAGACAACCCATTCTCCATTCTGTGCTGTGTGTCAGCTCTAGAGGAGAGAGGGATAGACACAGGAGGGAGGGAGGAGAGCAGAGTCTGAGCCCAAACAAAAGCAGGACACCGAGCTGTGTGGAACTTCCCTGCTCCGGTACAGACCCCACCCTCCCGGAGCCCCGTCGGTGGGAGCTTTTCGGCTCTACCTGGATCCTACCCGCACGTCTTCCTGACTTGTCCGGATCTGGACGGATTCCTGTGCCCTGGGATTAATAGGAGGGACCCACAACAAAGACAGGGGAGAGAAGAACAATAAGAGTTCCCTGTGCGCCTCTACAACAGCACGGGAGCTGCAGAGCACACACAGGGTGCACAGAGGGTGCTGCAGAGCACACAGGGTGCTGCAGAGCACACAGGGTGCTGCAGAGCAGGGCTCGCTCCTGGAGATGGATGATCAGCCCAGGCTAATGCACAGCCACCCCGGGGTGGGAATGGCCGGTCACCCCAGCCTGTCCCAGCACATGCAGGATGGCACCGGAGCCACCGAGGGGGAGGGAGGCAGGAAGCAGGACATAGGGGATATATTACAGCAGATCATGACCATCACTGACCAGAGTCTGGATGAAGCGCAGGCCAGGTGAGCAGACTCCATGTATTTACAAACATTACCGCGATCAGCCGGCAACTTGCGCACACGAGTCTCCCGATCGCCTGAATATATCGCCGTATGGACTCCGTGCCATGTGTGCGAACAGAGTTGGCACTGTCTCCAGCAGCCAACATCACATACACTGCTGCACAACGCCACTGCTGCGACGGCGATCCTTCCTGAGAAAGCAGAGAACCGGCAAACTATATATATATATCTGCCTCCTCTCCTGCAGATTATTTATACTTTAATATATATATATTTATACTTTCATATATCTATCTGTGTATCAATATATAAATGTATACATACACCGCAGCTACATGTTTACAATGTATCGAGTACGTCGCGATCTCCTGCCATACCCATCAATCACGTGCCTTTTACTCGAATTCTGTGCCTATGTTTCAAAAAATAAACAATTTTAGAAAATAAATTGAAAGTGATAAAAACAAAAGGACCGAGCCATGCAATTATATGATGCCTTCTGAAGTTTTTCTTAAGTGTCTTAAGAGGGCCTCTAATAACTTCTATGAGACGAATCCAATCCACCTTATTATATATATATATATTATATATATATATATATATAATAAACATTATAAAATTCATACTATAATATAGTACACAATATATACAATAGTCACATTCTTCTTATATTGAAGATAAACATGCCCAAGGTCACTAGATCCACTATTTTTCCTTATAGGAAATCTTTTTGGTCCCAAGAACTGTGATATAGGGGTCATCTCAAACTGCGATGTAAGAAGAGATTTTAGATTTTTTTTAAAGTATTTATAACAAGCCGGTGCTTGGTCAGGATGATAAGTTAGATCACCGGGTACAATTGGAATATAAAAATATTATTTGAACTTGCAGGAAAAACTGGAGGTCTGTTAGTTGTCGAATTCAAAAAATACTTGGCCCTGCCTGTAGTTCTATATGGTCCCAGATGGCATTTGACCTTTGACCTCTTCAGTTTAAGACTATGGGCTGTAGGTCATTTTTTTGGGGGATATTTAAGTCTCCCCTATCAGCCCTGAGAGGCCTTTTTGTTTTCTTTTTGCATTCCATTTAGCTCATGTACCCTTCTAACCACAGCCTCTTTTCTTTATATTAAAATAATTTATACCATCCACTCCCTCCAGACTCAACCTATTTTAATGTACATGTTTACCCCCTTTCATATAAATATTGGAAGTGAAACGTGAAATAAATGCATTCTGTTTTTCTTGCTGTGGCCAAGATGCAGCTCGCATGCAGTAGAGGTTTTTAACTTCCCGGGAATGTAACAAAAATAGTGTGTGTGTCGGTGCTTTAATGCGTAGCGGGTACGAAAGCAATTTCTACGTCATTCCTATAATGTATGTTATTTTTATATATATATATATATAATATATATATATATAGGTCACATCGCACGGGATTTTGTTTTTAATGTAAGCAGCGGTCCATTTTTTTAGATGCCAGTTAAGGAGTGAGCGTGTATAAGAATGCACGCACACTGTATATATATATATATTATATATATATATTATATATATATATACATTGAAAAGCCAGCCGTTTAAATCAAGGGTTGGGGTGACTAGCTCTGTGTGTACGGAGACCAAATAAACTACATTACATTGATTTATATAGCGCCAGCAGATTCTGTAGCGCTGTTACAACATAGGACAGCGAGAAAAACATTAACACGCGTTAAAACGTACTGATACAGAAGCAGAGGGCCCTGCTCTTGTGAGCTTACAATCTACAGGACGCAGTGTGGCGGTATTATTGTTATAAATATAGAAAAGAAAGCAAACTACTAGGGGGTATGTTTTTTATTTTTTATTTTATAATTTTATATTTTTATTTTTTTACAGAACCCTACAATAGACTATTCACTAACCATTAATATCATGGTATCTTGTGTGTGTAAATATATATATATATATATATATATATATATTACACTACAATAGACTATACAGTAATATTATTGATAATTATATAGTGCGAGTTATATTAACATTGTTGGTAATTATATAGTGCCGATAATTTACACACTACACGACAAACCTAAACTGACAAAAGACAAATATTTACAGAGGCTACGGCATGCAAGCATCAGGGTAAAATGTATATGTATACATAATCTGGGCAAATCATTACTGTATACGTGCATCATTGTGCAGAACAGTATGTAATGTTTTTCTTATTTTAACCTTATATAGGACAGTAGTATATATAGTGCTATAATTTACACAACGTTCTGTAAACAAATTACTGCATACGTTACCGTGTATTATAGAAGAGATACGACATGGAGAAAGGTGCAGACACCGTACTGTAACAGACCTTCAAGAGATGTTTACTTGAGACGTATATGAGTGAACGTAGCCGTACATTTTATGCATAGCACAGATACTGGACTGTTGATTTATTAATATTATTATTATTATTATTAGGATTTAATATCTTATTATACAGAACGTAGGTGCAAAACACACAAATGGCTAGAAAAATACAATGAATATTTATCCCTTGGTGTTATATTTTTGAAGTGCTTTAGTTGAGGGTAGATTAGCAATCTGCCTAAAATCACCCACAGAAAATATATATATATATTTTTTTTACATAAAGTAGCGGATGTATACAGTTTTGATTCTAATGTATATATATATTTGTGAATGATTCTACATTGCATAATAAATCTTGACATTTGCAGATTATGTGGGGTTTCCTATGTTTGGGTGCAGAACCGGATATTTTATATTTCTCCGTTTGTCCTGTGTGCAAAAAAAAAAAAAATAATGTAATGGAAAATATGATAAACATAAATGAAAACATCATTTTTTTCGGCTAGTAATGTATTATAAATGTGTGTGTAGATACGTGTTTACCGAAGCAACACACTCGCACGCACACACCACGTCCTGTAACACACTGTTACTCTGCGCTTTAACTCAGGATAGTTCTTGCCGTGCGTTACCTTGGCTATTCTGTTTGTTCTTGGGGAGGGAACCTGTTACGTTTCAGCGTCATTCTTGCTGGACCCTTCACTGCTCGGTCACGGTTATTTCAAAGCTATTGACGTTAATGCGTTTTTGAAAGGTCTCGCTGCTTTAGGAGACTTTGAATCTACCTGGAGGCCTTCAAAAAAAAAAAAACAAAGGTTCCGTTTGTATTCCGGGTGATCTAGAACCCCGGGCCGGTTTCTTCTTAAACAATAAGAATTCATTATTTGTCGTGTTGATGCTGTACGGCAGAATGCAATAGGGCTTATTAGTTATTACTCTTTTTTTTTTGGCGAGTTAGAATGGATCCCAAAGAAAGAAAGTTGAGTTCAGGTGGAGGGTGCGGGGGGGGGGCATGGGAGGAGAACATGGGAACTCACATTCCACGCTGCGTGCAAGTAGGAAACTCAGATGATGTAGGTGCTGTGTGTGTGGTTGAACATCCCAAGAATCTGAAGACGTGAACAGATCTTCTCTGTATATCACAGGTACATATATCCTTCCACAATAAATAGGAATAGAATCGCTAACCGTCTTTAGATTGCAAGCTCTAGCGAGCGAGGCCCTTTCGCTTTGCTTTTATGTTTAGTTAGGTCAGTCCTGTGCATAAATTTGCTGTACAGCCCTGCGGCATCGTGTTGGCGCTATACAATTACTAGACCGTAATAATAGAAAATGCCTTCAAATATTAATACAGAATGCACGTGTTTAGCCTTTTGAAATCAGTTTAACCGTTTGTTTACCCATGGCGATATCTTCATATGATATCGTAGTGATGGTTTCCAAATTATCCGACAATATGTCGTCGGTAAACATTTTAGACTCCGGCTATCTGACCTCATAATATACGTGATTTCGTGTTTAACTCCATTTGGCTTGGAGTCAAGGGGGTCAAAGGCATTGCAGTTTTCTTCACTTAGTGGGAAGTGTTGAGAAGGTCCGCGTTACCACACTAGGGCCCCTTCGGCACTTCCCAACGCATCGTTTCCGAGGTATTTTTGTTTTTATCTCGGCGGCTACTCATTGTTTACAGAATAAAGCACAGGTCGGTAACGTGCTAGAAACGTGTCCCATGGGTTCCGTTGCCCAGTCGAAGTATCAGGGCACGTTTGAGGGGTTATACCCTTTTTTTATATGATGTATACGCTATAACACTATTTTCTCTTCTATCCTTCGCAATCTATTAGTCTTCTTTTTTTATGTTTTCTATATCCTCACACTTCTTAAATTAACCAATTAAGGTTCGCCTACTTAGTGAGGATTAGACCCTCCTAACAAATCCCTATGTGAGCATGAGCGCTAACTATACCACATCAGGATTTAAATGACTCAATTTTACCCATTCATCCAAAATCGAGAAAAGATGTCCCTAATACGCGTGTCGTCTAGGTGTCCAAGAACATTCTAGAACCTGATTATAACATATATATTTTAATCTATTTTTTTTACCTATTTTTAGTAAGGTCTGCATTTGTACCCTCTTTGCTGTCTAAAGGTTAAGCTTTAATTAACTCCATATGTTCTCTCTATTTATTTTAAAAATGAGAGGCGGCAATCATCGGGGGATTGACTGCTTACCACCCCGCTTCTAAATTTCGGCAGATAGATGTAATTCTTATTGTGGATCATATATATATTTTTTTTTGGTCTAACTTTCTCCATCACGGAAAAGTTCTTACTGACCGGTGACACTTTGACATTTCTTTGTTTAGTTACATAATATTGCAATCCTTTTTTGTGTGTTTGATCCTGGATATGGTGACACAGTCGGTAGAATTGTTTCCTTGTGTGTTCAGAACGTGATGGCGTTTAAGGGAGACCGCTTGGCATGCCTTCTCTCCATAATATACATTGAGCGGCTGCAGATTCTGTGCTGCGGTCATATATATAGTAAAATTCTTCCAATCTGCATATCAAGAATAGGTAGTGTTTAACAAAGGACATGGTTTTATGCTTTTCTACAGATCTCAAACGAGGTGCCGAGACCCAGCAGCAGTAATGGATTTCCAGATATTTATGTTTGACTTCGGTTGGTTAATATAGTCCAACGTGTTTAGTGCTTTAGAGGTTTGTGAAGTGGGCAATCTGGTTTTCCTTATCGGATTAGTGCGTCGTTCTCTCCCTTGTGCCTATGATCTATACTCCGTATACTTTGGCGTGATGAAAAGTTGCAGATTCTATATTGTGGTTTAGTAACATTCACAATGTGTGTGTGTGTGTAATACACGCACATGTATCGGCTTATTTCTGGAATTCTATAACGTGTCCACCCATCTGTAGTGCGTTCTGTCATGGTATAGCACAACCCGAGCAGTCCTAGTTCTGCATATAATTGTATTACACTAAGGTATTACTGCCAGGCGCCGTGTATCGTCATATAAATTGAAGCCTTTTCAAAAGTCCCATCACAATATATTTAAATAGATCACAGCACTAGGTTCCTCAACTTTTTTTCACCTTTCCTTTCTTGTTTCTCCTATTCAATATTTTTGTTACCTTAGTAACTGCAAGTACATTGTCATAAAAATCCAAGAACTGACCCCCTTCCACGCAGAGATCCCCCTCGTAAATTGTATTCTTCTGTGTCATGCTATTTATCTTCTCTTGGTTGCCAGTATCCTAAATGCAAACAGGTGTGTCTACAGCTATTAAAGAGCCATAGACCACGGAGGTCCAAAGTAGATGGAGAGCTGGGTATTGGCTTTCTGCATTTGAGATTTGAAATGTTTTTCTTAGTTTTTTTATAGATTTTAAATATTTTTCAGAAGAAGGTATTTTTGGTCAGGACATGAATGGTGGTAGTAAAAGCTCATCTTTGGGCTTAGCAGTGACTGCAGAAAAAATATGGCAGTTATTGTGGACGTTCTGCAGGGCTTACTGGTCCCTACAAAAAAAAAAAAATGAAGCTGGCTCCCGGTTTGGTGTGTCTGGCTCCGAAGTTCAATACAAATTGTCCAGCCCTAACATATTGTAGCAATGGGTAGTTGGTGGTTACGGTCTTCTCAACTATTGTTGACTACTTCCATCTGTAGATTAGCCCCACAGAGGCCAAACAACATGTCCCCTATTGATGTGAATCGATGATTAACCAATTGAGACTCCAGAATTGTATGTTGTAATGGGGAGGTCTTTATTCTAATACATTTCTGTCACTTATGGTCGACGATATAGACTAAAGGCTTAGTTCATCTCTGTGAGTGTCTATTCTCGCTCATTAGCTTGACATGGTCTCCAAAGAGACATTTGATACTGTTGATGTTCACCATGCAAATATAAAGAATTGTCCCTGACATGCCACAAACTCCTTCCCAACCAGCCCTTATATGTTATATTTGTGTTACCTAAATTAATGCATCAAGGCAGTCTATTAAATATTGTAATTTATTAAGGTGCACAATAACTACTACATAATGTTTAAACTGATGGTGCATTAAAGTTCATTTAACTCGCATTCTGATTTTACGCACAAAATAATAAAGTATTATTAGTATATTAATTCTGAATATCTTTCACTCTCTACTAAATGGCATCATCAGTTAAAGTTCCTCTTTTAGGAAATTACAGGTAGACAGGGTTACATGGTTATTTGTTTTATATAGCGCCATCATATTCTGCAGCGCTGTAAACATGACATAACAAGTAGTATATAACATAACAATTCGACTTACAGAAACAAGAGGTAAGGAGGACCCTGCTCAATGAGTTTACATCTGAATTAACACATGAAACTTGGATTGATGGCTCCAAAGCATTTCTCATTGACAAGGTTTGCTCCAAGTAAACATGGCATTAAAGTACGATGGAATTAAGGCATTTTACTTTACTGAGGGGATGGTAGTAGGTAAGTGGAACAGCCACCCAGCAGAAGCTGTTGAGATTGGTACTAATTAGTTTTAGTTTTAAACCTGCATGGGACAAGCATGTGTTTGTCCTGAGTGTAAGGCAAGTCCAAGGGCTGATCAAGTCTGTTAAGTGAATAAAATAAACGAATGGTTCTTGGTTGCCATCAAGTTCTGTATTTCTACCCTTATGGCTGTTCGTTCTGTTTTGGAAGCCGCGTAGACTTGTTTTCTCCGCTAGTAACAATGCACAAGCAGAAGTCCACTTTTGCCAATAGCCTTTCGTTACAGTGATACAATTTCAAAGAACACATAGGCTTTTCACTGCTTTCGCATTACCAGTCAGCCGTCTGAAGAACGTATCCAGAGCCGAGTGTCTTGTAACATGATTCCAGATTATAATTATGGCGTACAATAAACTACAGTAACCAGAAACTGTATTAAATAGAAGAACTGTAATGTGGCCCTGTAGTGTGAATTTAATAAAAGATAATGTGCCCTCCTGCTTGTAAGAAAATAGTATATTTCCAGCGGTAAATTAAGTCATTGAGTGGTTTCCAAGGCTACATGGCGATACCACCGTAAAACATGGCAGATAGAAACCTTCTATAGCTATGTCTTGGGACATGCTAATTATATATATATATATATATATATATATATATTATATATATATAAAATATATATATATACTGTCCCATTGTGTTAAAAAAAATAAACAAAATTGACAGCAAGATCTACCAGTCTTTCCCCTTTTTATATCATGTTAGCTTTTCTTTTTTTGTATTCTTATATTATTTTAATCAAATGAAAATAAAAATCTGACGTATCTATTCTCTCTCTGATTAAAGGAAGGTGGTTTATAGCTTTAAGAGTTTCTGCGAATATTAATATTTCAATATGCGGAAAACGTTGTGCTATGTAAACCTGGAAGTCCGTGAGCACCGTGGCATTTATCAGCCTTGTCTTGGTCGCATCTGCTCAGATTGTTAATTGAGTGCCCTAAAATGTATTCAATTCCAGAAATGATGCACTATGCAAAAATCAAAACCTGACGTGAAGTTTTGCTGTCTATTGGGGAAATAATACACCCCTAGAGTTATCATTGGCCTTCAGCCAATTATTTTATATTGGTGGCAAAATACCGCATGGGTGGTAATTCTGCTTGTTCCGTTAACCATAGTTTGATTAATGATCATTGTCTGCGTGTGCCATGGGTCTCAGATGGGGTTTCCTCAAAGGACTTGGTAGGAGTGAACTTACCTTAGCCTTTGCACTGTTGCCTTTTTCCAGATAATTTAAATACAAGATGTTTTAGATATTTTTTTCTTCATAGTAAGGTTGAACACAAACTATTATTTATTATTTTATATATCGCCCTCATATTCCGCATTGCTACACAATGGGTAACCAGGACAAAACAAGTAACATAAAATAACATGAAACAACAGTTAAGGCGGAGTCTGGTCAAAAAAGCTTACAATCTAGATATCTCTAATTGCACTTTAGTTGAACTACCCTGTATATATATAAAGGGCAAAGAGGACAAACTCTGAGTATTCATGTGTCCCCTATCATAAAGTCAGCTGGCCCCTACGCGATCGCCTGGGAAAGGCAAATTGATGAAATTTGCCGAGTATCGCTGGAATGGTTCTATCTGTGTCAGTCTATTGTTCATTTAGCGTTCCTGGAAGCTCTTCAGATTAGATCTTGCATGTCCTGGGTTTTTAAGGGTAATCTCAGTCATATTCTTAGGGTCATGCACCTTGTAGCAATTTCTATACCCTGAAACCAGTCTATTGCTAGTGGGGGTCAACATAATTTGGCCTTTTATTGATTTGCCTGTATTCAATCAGTGGAGTATTTTCAAGGATAGTAAAGCCTTCTAAGAAATCATTGTATTAATGAATGTAGATAAATGTGTAGTATAGGGTGACCAAATTTCCCCTGGGAGCTCGGGGCCACTGTATATAGTAGGGTTGTAGGATACATTTCTTTACATAAATACCTAGTTAATTGGGCCTTCTGTTCACGTTACGCATTATAAAAGATAACAAATCTACAGTTCCATGCTTTCATTTTGGTTTGAAAAAATAAAAAATGATGGCGATCTTCGGGAAACACTATAGCAGGATCTGGAAGGGTTAAGGGCTTCTGCCCAGATTTCTTCTACATTGATCACCTCTTTTACTAACAATCGGGAAAAATAAAAGTAAGAAATGATTCCCTTTAAGAATTCAGGATGTTTAAAACATGGTACCATGTATGCTCATGATTTAGTTTTTCTATGAATTTTTTTTATTTTAATTTTATTATTATTATTATTTTGTTTTTTTCGGGTGTTTGAGCTGTTTTAAAGGAAGCATTGTGTTTTTATGCGCTGAAATATACGGCTTTTTACAAATAAACCTATCCGTGAATATCTGAAATAGCTTCCTTCATTTCCAACACTTGGGTAAAACGGCAAGCATTTATATATGCCATTTTTACTATAGGTAATAACATAACTGGGAGAAGTACAATCAATAAATTATGATCCTCTGAGTTTTGAGCACAAGTAATTCTCCCGTGAAAGGCTGCATCCTCTGTGCGAAATCTCGTTTTTATTTCAGGCCCACAGAAGCCGAGTGCAGACGAAGAGTTATTTTATTCCATTCTTCCTTACAGGCATTAGGCAGCAAAACTATCATTTCCTCTAAAATTGCAGCTGTTTTTTTTTCTTTCTTTCTTTACTTGCTTTTTTTCTTTTAAAACTAATGCACGCATATGTAACGATACAAAAAAAACCTTGAATGATCAGGACAAGTAAAAATCTAACACGTTAAAGGCAGTGTTAAGGATTATGTTCTTGTTGATGTCTTTAAGTATTTTAAGTGCTTTTAAGGAACCGCTGGCTTGCCAGAGGTCAAGCATTATGGGAGTTGTAGTCCCGTAACAGCCGATGGAACATAGAACGTGGCATCCGATAGCTGCTTGTCCCAAATCTGCTAATTTTTGTGTGTTGAAATATCTGTCTTTATATCCACCATAACTGAAAAGACTTTCTGTGTGAAGCATACACAGATTACAGGAAGGTTTCTTACTATCGAGAACCGTAGCGTCATGCGTTGCTTTGCTTGTTGGTGTGACTGTTGGGTGGACGACCATTTCCTTACAGTTTTTTATTTATAGGGTTCTTGTATTTTTGCGGCTCAGTCCATTTATATGGAAAAAGCTTTCTGTTCATGGGCATTTTTGAAGACGCTCGGAGAGCACTCTATCATCTCGTACAGAATAATTTTCTGCCTGCATCTAATATGGGAACCGGCCTTTTCCATCTGACACAGATCGTTAGACAGAGAAAATAACTCCAAGGAAGCCGAGTTCGTGACATCCAAGGATCAGCAGTGCATTTTGTAACTCTTTCTTGATCTTCTTACTTTTGCAAATATTGGATTGGGGGAGGCTGCGATAGACCCTCCACTAAGAAAATTAAGACCAAAGGGCACTGACCCTCAGAATCTTTCTCGAAATGCCCTGTTTGAGTAAAGGCCAAACATTTTTAGTAATAACTACTTTTCATTGAGCAGAAAAACTTCTGCCTTTTTCCGTTTCCCTTCCGTTTATTGACTATTTCCCATATGTAATGTTTTCCTTTGGGCTCTAAAACATTTTTGTAATGAAATTGACATTTTAGGAACATGTAAATATGTGCATTTTACCTTTTAGCAGTGGTCTATGCCTTTAGTCAACTGGTCACATAAGTTGCGATCACTGATTTTTTTACTAGGGCCAAAGTAATGATATCTATAGTACTATGGAGCTTCAGGTTTGTAATACTAGATTTTTTTTAGTTTAGATCATTTTTCCCCCCAAATGAGACACTTGGTGGTGGGTTTTGGTTTGTTGGGTTGAAGTGGTGGCATTCCAGAACATTGGGTAAGATTGGGGCATGCCTTTTGTTGCAGAACTCCCTAAATAGCAGGGGAGTTGGAGCTTCAACTTGCCAACTTCACCATGCATTATGAAATCCAACCCTTGGCAAGTTTCTCCTGCAAAAGAGGCTAGCCTTGTATAATGGAAAGTACAAAACCCCCCACTAGTTTAAGAATACATTATACAGGGCCAACCAAGCTCTTTATTCTAAATGTACTACAAGGAGGCTGAAATACTCAAGTCTCCTGCAAGCTGCGTGTGTATTAGTGGTGAGGATGGTAGTATGAGTGGTGGTAGGTTAGTGTGCATTTATTCATGTATTGATCAAGGAATTTAATCAGTTCTAAAGCTATGTTTACAAAGTATTTACCTTGAATGAGAAAAATAAGGCCTAAAAGCCACCGATTCCAAGCTTGTTTAACACTTCCAATTTCTTTTGGTTGCCAAATTCAGTATCCTTGCCATATCCAAAGGTGGGCCCAGGGTATTTAAATGGCACAATGTTTATTATGTATACTTTATATCTTGCTGCATGGGTAGTCTAGCTATTTTAGGGTGTTCTACAGATTTTCATTTGATTTAGAGTCCTATTTTCTGCAGGAAACTGTACTCGTACCTTTGTAACCTTCACCTTCCACTTTGTTTTCCTATCCAGCGCTTCCCCAGTTCTAACTTTCCTTTGTGTGTATTGCAGGAAGCACGCTCTGAACTGCCACAGAATGAAGCCTGCACTATTCAATGTGCTATGTGAAATCAAAGAAAAGACAGGTAAGGATGTCCGGCATGGGCTACTTTTGTCTACATATGAGAAATATGTCCTGCTGGGAGTAGGCGTTTAGATGTGTCTCAGATGTGATTGTACCCGAAGTATATAGCAGATGTGAGACTCATGAGTACATGACTTGAATGAGGCTCTGATCCCAAGAGGAATGGAGCCATAGATAGCTTACAGGGAGGTGAGGTTGTGAGTCCTTCCATAGTCACACACACTGGAAGACATGCAAGATGTCCTGACCATGCTGCCATAGATGCACAAGGTCCTAAGTATGAGCTAAAGGCTTGGTTTTGGCTGTTGGATGATCCATGTTTTTTTGCTTTTAAATAAGTTAATTAGGTTAATCAGGTGACAGAACCCGCTCAAAAAAAAAAAGAAAAGGTGTGTTGTATATTTATCATATGATTTCAATTACATTATCTCTAGACACGGAGTTACTAATGTATAGGGAAACAGAAAATAGGTTTGGCCATCACTGCTATTGCTTCATTGATCCTAGCAGTGATGGAGCTATTACATCATTTGAGTCTCTGAGATTTATTTCATGCACTTAGTGAATGCTGGGTCTTTGTGGAATCTCCCATCATCACCACAGCATCGTCTGTTAATGGCTGCTCTCCCAGAGTATATTTGACTCCCCTTCCCCCTATTTCTCATTCTCGCTTACCTCCATAGTACACTTCCTTCCTATAAACCCAAGGCGTCTGTGTAACAAATATGGGAAGGTTATTTATGACAAATGGTTGGAGTCTGGAGCTTGCACAGTCTAGTCGGCTGTTGACTGCAGCTCTAGTTTTGCTATAACCCTTCCCTGACCCGTTCCCCTTTATGATCACCTATTGGGCCAGCAATTGGAGCTTTACAGACCATCTAATCTGCCCATTCTTTCTACCTGCTGTAAAACCTCAGGCCTCACTTGGTGCTTTCCCTTTGTGTTCAGGATAGCCTTATACCTATCCAAGACATGATTACGTTCCCTTGCTATATTAACCTCTACAACGTCTACTGGAAGGTTGTTCTCAGTAAAGCGTTTTTTTCATACATTACAAAAAAAAACATTGGCAGCAATTTTTGAGCAGGGGACCTTTAGCATGTAAGTTGAAGAATACACTACAGACCAATTTTTTAGGGTAAAGAGAGACTTCAGTGTATTTTTAGTCTATCAGTTTTGTTTATGGGGGTTAAACATTGTATTCCTTCCTGTTATTTTTCTTGCTTTCTCCAGCTACTAAAGCTGCTGTCCTTCTGCGTTTCTCCCCCTAACATTCTTTTTTAATGCTCTCCTTGTAGTCTCCCTCTGTTCTCAAATTTCCACTTTCAAACTTCTCTTCTTCATTGCATTCGCTTCCCACATTCCTCGCAGCCTACCTTCTCCGTTTCTTCCTGCCGCCTTTCCCTCTCTTGCCTGGTAATACTAAGGCCATCAGTCCACCTAGTCAAGCTTGAATTCATCTGACAGGCAGATTGTTGGAAACATTACCTGTTTTACGGCATTCCAGGCTAGCATTTAGCCTCCTGCTCGTTAACTCTTATCTGTCTAATAATAGAACACTCTGTATGTATGTATGTGTGTGTGTGTGTGTGTATATGTACGTGTATTTCACTTTGCTTAACCTCCTACATTGCACAGTATCATCTTTGCGCATGTGCATTCTTACTGTTGTGATCTGTCTGTGTTGCCCATTTTTTTTCCCCATTGTCCAACTTTTAAAATTGTGAAGAAAAAAGAATCTTCCACCTCCCAGACTCTCCTCCTCTCGCCGAGTTCATCCAAAGTTCGCTTATGGCGGTTTAGGCTTTTCCCTGACTTTTCACCCTTTGTCATCATAACTCAAGGGCAGACAGAACTCCATCCAAAGGAGGAGGAGTAGAGAAAATATACCCTTCCCTATAACACTTTGAATCCTTCTGCAGAGAAAAGGTTATATTATTCATTGCCCCAAACTAAAAATTAGTTCACGGTTCAAAGCATTTTATGTTTTTTTTTTTGGTTCCGTTGTAATATATGAGCGAGATTTCTGTAAAGAGCCACATAGCTTTTGCATCAACAGTGCTGGCTTGCTTGGAAATTCATAGTGTCCGGACCTGTGGCACCCTAGTTGATTTCAAAATCTGTGTGAAAGGAATAATTAGATTTATGCCCAGGTTGTTGGCCTACTGGAGGGGAAAGCATTCTATATCTACTGGAGGGGAGCCAGATATAAACTCCCCATAGCTTCATTGATATGTCTGAATATTCGATTAAATAATACTGGTTTTTAAGTAGGTTATTCAGACATGGATGCAGTTATAGATATGTGATATCGGGGAGTCTTTTACATTTTGTGCATGTATGTTCCAAGGGAGGTATCAGCTTCGTGTTCAACATTGCTTCTATGCTGGGTTTACGGTAGCAAGTACTTCTAAAGTCATCACAATTAGCAACAGTAACTGAAATTTAATAAAAATGGATGGATGGATGGAAAGCAGAGTTGCAGCACTCCGTGTACGCCAAGTATATGCTCCTATGGTGCCCTACTCGTATATGGACCTGCATCCAGAATGCACAGGCAGGGTGAAGAACCCACCACCATCATTCAGACAGTACAAGCACATGAAGGAACCTTACAGCCGTGCAGTGAAAAACTTTCTTCATCATGCATTCTGGATCACAGTGTCTGTTTGGTTCTGTGGGTCAGCACAAACTGGCTCTTTTTTATACATAAAGCCATCTTTTAAAAAGGCTGATAGCAACCCAGTGACCCCCCCCCACGTCATGTAAGCTTATAATAAAGTGGGCAAACTTGCATTGATGCCTCCATGCAAGACAGGGAGTTGATGTTACCACATCTCGGAATATACTGCGTTACTTCACATTCCCAAATCCCAATCCAAACTATGAAACCTGGTATTCCCAGATCCTAATACTAAGTCTAACCTCCCCCTGAACCTTTCTGTCAAGGTTTTATGAGCAAATCTCAATTTATAGAGCAGTGGAATTCCAGTCCTGCTGCAGAAGGAACACAGAAGTCTTAACTCTTTCCACAAAACTCCTGCATAATCCAACCTCGGGTTTGACAAATCCCAGGAGCCAGGAAGACGTGACTCCTAAAAATATTACTAAAAAAAAATAAATATCTTGAATTGAATTATTAGTTTTCAGGACACTCTGGAAGTACTTTTTTCTCAAGTTACTTGAAAACTTTTTTTTAAATTATGTTTATTCTTCTGTTTGACACCCACATTTTTAGGCATATGTGACATTTAGTATTCTGTAGCAATGTGAGTTTTAAAAATGCATCTGTGTAGAATTGTTTGCAGAAAATTATGTGATGGCTTTTTCCTTCCTTGTAAAACTTAAATGAACTGGATTATAACTTTGATTGCTATTTTGGATACAATGAGAACAAATAAAAAAATACATCTCCTTCCCAAGCTATTCATTCTATTGTTAATTTAGTTGAAATAAAGATCATATATTTCATGACTTGAAAGCCCTACCATGTTAGCAGACGTCTCGCTGTTGTGTTTGATTTGTCTTTCAGTGCATTAAGGAAATGTTATGGTAAACCACCATTACTAGCTTCAACGTAGTATGAGACCTAAGGCCACATTTCTGCAGTTATAGAAAGTGTTTTGTGCTTGATAGCGGACATAATACCCTAATGGATTAAGCACGTAAGGGAATCTAGCAGTTCTCAGTGCGGTAATAGTTATTTCTATTAAAATCTCCTGTGGATGTGTATAGTATATTTCATTTGTAGAGGGTATTGGTAACATCTGATGGCTGATACGTTATTTCTTGGCTTAGGTATTTTTCCTTCTTTTTATGCATCTGTAATGTCGATTGCTTAAAAAAAATATGTATTCAGAGATTAAATGAATGTCCTCTTGTTCCAATGTTTCACATTCTTTTTTTAATCCATTCCTAATATTCTTCAACATCTCTCTCCCTTATGCCTTTCAGACGGGGTTTGGCAAACCCCAGGAAGCCATAGCTCCTCAAAACATTACTACTGTTTTTTTTTTTGTTAGTATTATTTTATGTATATGCTTAAGAATGTACTCTTTCCATTGGGGCTTAAAAAATTGAACAAACATCTCGCCTGAATATATGTGGCTTTTAAATTCTTCAGATGTTTCAAAATCTATGCTTTTAGGCAATATAATCCTTCAACCTATGCTGTTCCTCGGTCATTCTCTACTCTCTGCTGGACAAATGGGTGTAAAGAAAACAAGAGCCCTAGTTTTTTAACAAACGGTACTAAATATAACACTTCATCTTCAGTTTCGTTTTGTGGACCTGGTGCTTTTTGACACCAGTGTGGTCTATGGTTTCAGAAATCTAAGCCCCTCATTTAGTTTCTACTCTGTGGTTAGCACTCAGTGGGTGTCGTTGCTTGCTCTCTCTCACACAATGTAATTCTGCAGATCAGGAGCAGAGCCTAATGTATAGAATGTGGTTGGATAATAGGGCTTGTGAGAGGCAGCTCCCAACGCATGCATTGTTATGCTAATAGGCTCTCTGCAACACTCATTGTGAGGGCTGAGTGTTTTATTAACACCATAATATTGTTATTAATACATGCAGAGAGCGGCCATGGAGAGCCTCCGATCCCTCAGGCATCAGATCAGTATTCCAGCTGTGGCAGACATTGAAGAAAAGAAGCACAAAGGAAACAGTATCCATCTCTTCACAGGATTTAAACTCCTCCTTTATAAAAGACACCGTGTCACAGAGCAGCTTAAACCACTTCCTTATGAAAAAGCAGGGTTAATTTCATAAGAGTCAAAAGGTTGTTGTTTATGTTACTGTTATATTTCTGAACCATCAATGGAAAGCGTCTGCAGAACCCAAATCACGAGACAAACCTATCACCATATCTTTTCATACTTTAATTCCATTGTATCTCTAGCAATATGGAATAATCCTTAAATCAGTGTTGCCAGTATTTAACAGAATGAAAGCATGTATTCTTTGTTAACGGTTATGCTTTAGGACACAGTTAAAAAGATCCTGGGTAATGCTCTGCTTTTGGGCCCACAGATGCTCTTCAAGCACCCTCTACATCAAGTGTTACACATTACCCTATCTTCAGTCATCAAGTGATGACAAGCTAGCCAAAGTGTGGGATGAGTCAAGTCAGAACTGTTCCTTGCTTGAGAGCCTATTCTCATTTTGGAGACAAGGTCCTCACATGAAGACACCTTGAGGAACCATGACTGAAGAAGAGAGGTCACGTGTGAAGTGGTCTACCAAGCTGGACTTGGTATATTTATGTGGCTTAGCCAAGGCTGAGGCATCTGGATCTAGCCTGCCTCAATCCTACTTTCATGAAATTTCAAGGCTATTAGCGCTGCGGGCATATACAGTGTGTTTGCGGATTCTATATGTCCTTGCCCCTAGTAATCTGTTTCCCTGTGTCTTTGATGCTTTTTCTGCTGTGCATATTCCATTTTTGGTTTTAATCATTCATCTTGTGTCTTTACAAAGTAGTGATTAAATGAATTACGCTGTTAGTTATATCTACTCCTCCTGCAGAGCAGGCCCAGTTCTCCCCGACTTCTTATTGTTAAACATTCCAGGAATTCAGGAGGGAGAAAAGCCTGTCCTGGAATTATAAACCATCTGCTTCCAAGATACTTAAAGCATTTTTGGAAGAAACAGATGTGCATTTCTGTGAGTGTGTGTAAATATCTATCTACAGATGCAACCAATCTTACTGAAGCATTTATAGAACCTTTTAAATGAAAAGCCAGAATGTGGCTTACCATCACAGAACTTTCATATCACTGGAGGCTTAATGTAAATATTGGGGTGGTCGAGTTGGGGCATTATATCAATATACTTATAGTATATATAACTATACTTAAATTGGTGCTATTAGGTTGTGAGGCTAACAGCTAGAAAGGTTCGCAGAGGATGTATTGCAACTCGCATGTCCTACTTTCAGTTTATGCTAGTTTGGGGGCTACAAAGTGTGGCTTTTCTGTGGGTAAATCATTGTTGCTTGGAAAATTGTAGCAAACGTTCATTTGTAATCCAACATATCATCTTTATTAATTGATGGATTTATATAGCGTTGTTGTGTTTCACAGCACTGTACAATGGGCAAAGAAGACGTAAAAAGCAGTTAACTACATAACAGCCTGGACTTAGAGCAACAAAGCCAAGGAAGGCCCTGGTCAAATGAGCTTACAATCTTTGTGTTTCTAGTGCATGCAGGGACACGTGTAATTAGATGGGCCACTGAGTTTATAAATTCCTTAGTGAAAAAGGGGGGATTTATTTTGTCCCTTTCCCCACCCACAGCTAAATGCGGTGCGGGAGATGTGTTTGTCCAAACACATCTCCATGCACAGGAAGTACTCACCTCCCATCAGCAAACTCTGCATCCAAAGGTTTCTTCAAACCTCAGTGCAAGGAAACTGCTGCTATTGAAGCAGCCAATCAGTGGCCAGAAACATCAGACCATGGAGGACGAGGGCTGCTGCTGCTGCTGCAGCAGGACAGCCCTCTTGTGCCAGGTAAGAGCTCTATATATATATATTTTAATTTTTATTACAATAGTTTAGTGCAATAAGAAAAGATACCCTGGATAGGTTTTACCTATAAATTACCAATCTAGGTTGTGGTAGGTAGAATTATTAGCAAATAATATGATGGGCGGTTTTTATTGGGGAAGACTGCAAATCTGGCAAACCCTGCATGTATCTACATACCTGGGAACTTCTCGGGCTTGGCTGACGGGGACACCCTCTCTCCTGGGGGTTTGGCTAAGATCAGAGGTAGGGCTGGGCTCAGTTATTGGTGAAAAAGGAACAAAGGAAAAAGGAAGCGGACAGAAGTAGTGGGTGTGTCCAAATACCCCACCCGTTCCTCGATGTTGAAGATATCTCACTTGTAGGCAATTTCTTGAGTAAGGAAATCGAATGTATTATCAATTATCCCTGCAGTGAATGATTTGTGTGTGTGTATATAACGCATCTGGATGTGACCTGAAACATCAGAGAAGCGATAAGCCACACTCTGCTTCAGAGCATTTTACCACATGGGATCAACAGCACAGACCTCCATTGATTTTTCAGCTCCCTGGGCTGATCACAGGATCTCCCCAACCAGCCCATGATCCCCACTGTCTGCAAAAGTGGACAGCAGGACAGTGCCTGAAAACCGTGACTGTCTCCTGAAAACCGTGACTCTTGGGAGATATGGTATATAAACCCTCTGCTTTGTCTGCATATGAGACTGTGTGCAGGCTGGAATTGTACCCTTAGCCTGGCAGGGTTGAAGCGCTATTTTGTTTAGTGTGCATTTTGTGTGTTGTTGATGCCTTCTTGAAGTTCTTATCTACTCTGTCTCTCATTGACTGGTGTTGTTGGCACATAGTCGTGTCTGTGTTGGAATGTTCGGCCGACTGCACCCGCTCTGTACTGTGACAAGGTACATTGTGACTCCCCTGTCAGTGGCTCCTTGCCAGATCCGGCTGCCACTCTATTCCATACCCTCTCCAAGAACGCACATGCTGATGAGGGATTTCAAAGTCGTTTTGAAGACCAGTTATACACCTTTTGGAATTATATATACTATTTTATAAAGACCTTTTTTTTGCAGAATGATACAATCAGTGGCTTGGGGAGTAAAGAAATGGGGTATAGTCTGTGGAGGGGGTGGCAGTCACCGATCAATCCATGCAACATAGTGATGCCTGTATTTGCAGCTGCTTTGTATTCCCGCATATTGAGAAGAGTAGCCTATATGTTCAATACCATATTCCAAAGATGACGTGCTACTATGTAAAGCCACCATATAGAACTGTATACCGTATTTAAAGGAACATTTGTCATGTGTTTACAAGACTACCTAGTGTTTCTACATGAGACAAAGGACCGTTCCTTTAAACTTGAGGGCACATCGTCTTACTTGGCATGAATTAGTCAATATTGTATTCCTTGTGCACCACTAGTTACTAAATCCATGCAAGTTAGATTGCAAGCTCTTTTGCCAAGCAGAGCAGTGATATCCTTTTCTTCTGATTTAACAGATTTCTATGTGTATAGAGTAACATAGATTGAGTAAAGATAAAGACTGCTTCACCAGCCCTTTTGT
This sequence comes from Spea multiplicata, assembly GCA_009364415.1. NCBI lineage: Eukaryota > Metazoa > Chordata > Amphibia > Anura > Pelobatidae > Spea > Spea multiplicata. Next base: position 2,079 of record VKOC01005477.1, on the reverse strand, counting down.
GTTTTAAGGATTTATGGCAGCGTTATGGGATGCAGAGCAAGCCATGACACGCGTCTGTGTATGTTTTGATAGTGTTGTGTTACACGCTTGGGAGAGGTGACTTTTGTGTGTGTGATGTAATGCCATTCCAATGTAGGGGGTGTTTTAAATAGGTCTCCCAGGGGGTTGCTTTTATAGGGGCTTTAATCAGGTGTGGACTGGCCATGAGGGCACACAAGGCAAGTACTTGGGGTAACTCTGGGCTGGACGTAGTTTTCAGTACCAGAAATCATGATTTTTCCAGTTTTAACGCTCATTTTGTTGTTGCTGGTGGCAGGGCCATTGGAAGTATTTAGTTCTTTTTCCAATAAAAAATAAAATGTGCACCGGTTTAATAATAAAACGTATGCAGAGAGACTCTGATGGTGACTTCTGCACAAGCTAGAATTTTGATTACGTCTGATGTGGACCATCATGGACACGACGCTTGTGATTGTTGGACTTCTGGCGTAGCTTGACTGGCCGTAAGACCTGTGGGACAGTGAATCTGGTGTACATAACATGTTCCTCCAGCTGATGAAATAGTGTCATCTGCCCCTCTGCTTTAACCCTTTGCTGCTAGTTCTAGTTTAATTTATTTGTCCCCTTTTCTGCATTTCATTTCCCTTGTCACTGATTCCTCCGGGCCCTGGAGGATGCTGGGAAGTGTTAAAAACCCTCTGTTTGAATTTTCATTACCCACTTAACAAACTCAAGGCCTGTCTAACCAAGGACGCCTCATACATTATGCTAATGATCAAGAGACATGTTAATGATATTTTAGGAGCCTAATTAGTGGAATATATAACTATATGCAATTTGGTAATGGACTGTGAAGCAGTTGAGAGGATGGCAAGAGTCTGTACGGAGCGCTCTTTGTGTGTTAGGGGGGTGTCGATTCTGGGTGTTTTCCAGGTCATGTTCATTTTTAATGACTGCCTGAGACACACAGTGGTAAACGCTCCAAGGTGAACATGAATGGTTTTGTTTGTATGAATGGGCCCACTTTTTCTGTTTTTATTTAGATTGTAAGCTTGCAAAGTATCGGTTTGTCTTGGTCTAGTTAATTCTCGTTTTGTCAGACCCTTTGACTGTATGTATTGTAAGATGGGCTGTGTAAATTAATAAAAGTTGATTGGAACAGTTGTAATTGTGGCTGATTCCAAAGGAACGCAGTACAGTACAGCTTTGCCGTTCGAACTTTGCGTTGTCCTAGATACATACATTTCCACGGTTATGCAAGGTTTCGACTTTGGTGTTATACGCAGTCCTTTGTGTTTCTTGACTTCTGCACTTGAAGTGACCGTATCCGTTAGAAACGAAACAGCTTCTGTTTATTCTAGAACATGAAGTCTCAGATTGTGTATGTGTGATTCGGTGTTTTGCATTTTCTCGCAAATGTTAACCCATAACTGGCAATGGTGCCACATTTGCTGGCAGTATTCAGAAAATTGAGTTTCTGTTCCAACTGTCTGAACCAGCAGGACGATCTGCAAAGTGTGCAACACCACCCGCATTTTGTAGTGGGACCCTGAGTGACATTGTGTTTCCTTAGCTGTCCTGGAAAAAGACACCTGGACATTGATAAATGTCATCCGTGCAGTAACCAGTGACCGTTTGAACTATTCTTAATGCAGGTTAAATTTCAGTTATAAAAGTAATAAATGCAACAAATGATATTCGATAAAAAAGAAGGGTTTGAGATAATTACGTAGTTTAGCATTTAGCAGGTTTTTTTGTATGATCTGCAGAATTGCCCACATTCCCAAAAGTTTTTTCCTTTTGTGTTAAAAGAAGCAGTAGGTTTTCACGGTCTATTATTTTTATTAGTCTATAGACTGTTTTATGTCCCAGAACTGGAAATTTAAATACCAGTCCAATGAAAGTTTCTGGATAATATATAGCACATTGGTTAGTAGCATGCTATAGAAATAGGTTCTATTTTCTTGAAAACACCGGCAACAGTCACACAGCATCACAATATGCCAACAGTCACACAGCATTACAATATGCCAACAGTCACACAGCATCACAATACGCCAACAGTAACACAGCATCACA
>VKOC01005475.1:0-16298 GCA_009364415.1 Spea multiplicata | reverse complement strand
ATATATAGTTATATAGGCTTGAAAAAAGACATGCGTCCACAAAAGTTTAGCCTATATTGTTATTTGTTGCTGTTGATTCCAAAAGAAAGGCAACGCCCCCAGTTTCGCTCTTCCAATTTTTGGGCACTACGGCAGGGGAAAAAGATTCCCGCGAGATATTGATGTTTTTCCAGGTATCCATCCAGTTTGGCAGTTTAAACGTCTGTACAGACTCGAATAAAACTACCGGTCTGCAGGCAGAGAATTCCCTACATCCTTATTGTCCTTACTGTAAAAAACCCTTTCCTCTGCTTTAGTCTAAATCTCCTTTGCTTCATCCAAACGCATGAGCACGGTGTTCCTATGCACAGTCTGTTATGAAACAGATTTCCACACAATGGTTGTATTGGCCCCCAAATGTATTTAAAAGATAATGTTATCATATCTTTTTTATATATACGAGACCTTATACCTGTTAGCAATACGCTGGGAACTATCCGGCGGTTTTTGGACTCTGAGAAGTGCGCGCTCCTCTGGGTCAATTTCCACTTTCTCTAGACAGGAAGATGCATTTTCCCCATGCAACTTCCCACCGTACTCTTCATCCACAAAAAGATTGTTACTATTCCCGCGCACGCACCTTTAGCCCTTAACGCTTTTAAGTGTAACTAAAACTGACAGAGCTGCCAGGTAGCTTAAACTAGGAAAGTTCAAAGGTATGATCTGCCATTTAAGTTCCTGTATGTACTTCTGTCCATTCCGTCTACGTTCTATTCAGTGGCGGTATAGTAGATGCTCCAAGATACATTTCTGCGTTCAAGGAGCTTGGTTTTGAGTTTATGTATGCGCAGAACTGCTCTTGCCTTCATTTCCTGGCTGTTATGGAATTTTGTTTTCCTTTTCAGACATCTAATTACGCGGCACCATCTCTTGTTTATGTGTATGCCGTCGCGGCAAGCTCCTGTTTGGCAGTGATTGCAAAAACAGTAGACAATTATATTCCTAACAACTAGTTTGAGGTGACAATGCGAGCATACTGTGAGTGTTTTGATTTCTGTTTTATCCACCGAGGATAATTAACATAGAAATGCTGAGGTTTATGGAAAAAATTGGTGTGTGTTGTTGCAAGGATTATTTCAAATTTACTAGTAATAATAATAATAATAGCATTAAATTGTACTGGGTGATGTCTGTAGATGCAGTTTTAAATTTCATTTGAACAAAGGAATGGTTCATAAATATTTGCTTGGGGAATCTGAAAATGATTAACAGGAAACTGACAGTATTTTGTAGGTTTTTTTATTAAACAAACATGCAAATTAAGTCATATACCGTAAAGAATTAAAAAAGGGCTTCTTATTTTTCGGCAGATCTAGTACACATAAATTACTGTTTCAACTGAATGCAGAGATTTTTTTGTCTATAAAGGATATCCAAAAAACTTGGATAATGGTAAAGTAATTATTGGGCATACCTCCGAGACAGTGGTCTGAAGGTCATGAACATAAACCCAATCCAGGACATTGTTACCGTAAGTATGTTTCAAAAATTGGCCTTGTCTGGCCTAACAAGGCATCAGGGTTAATTATCCCCCTATTGTTTTACATGAGATGCCCAAAGGTTATATGTTTAATCGCTTTTCCATTGTTAATAAAGATAATACAGTGGTAAGAGTCACAACTTGACAAAAACTAGCAAAACCCATCCCCATGGTCTTACCTTGATATGGTCATCATTCAATTTTGTCATATACCTTAGACAACCTTTAAATTAAAATAGACTTGCTCAGGCTATCCAGAAAATTCATCTTTGAAATCTAAGCATTAGACCCCCTAATGTATAACTCTCATGGTGGATGTCTTTACAAAAGAGGGCTCAAAGATTGGTGCCCTGTGCATGTTCAAGTGAAGTCACAGGCACCCCACTCATATGCAATAATCATACCCAAGTGCTCTAAGCTCAAATAGCCACTCTATGCATGCACAAGGGCTATATTGAGAACATATGCTCTCTGTGGGGTCATGGTCTTGAAGACACCACTGGGCTTAAGCTGGGTATGCGGAAGGATTGTCATGAATCTGAATGTGTCGGGATGGGAGAGAGATCAAACCTACACTTCTGTAGACAATTCAAGTTTAGGTAGGAGATTAATGTACGTATTTTGTGATAGGCTTCTTATCCAAGTTGACCCTGTAAATTTGGATTGACATTTTTACATGCCAAGAACAGACTTGCTCCTGGCATTACTAATAAACACTGCTGCCCAGGGCTACTGATGGCTTTCTCGGAGGATATAAGCAGTGGTTGAGGAAGGCCCTCATCACCCTGTCTCCTTAAATCCACATTGTTATGTGCAACGGCTGTCATAGGAGGGATTTATTTGCTAAACTAAGATGCAGGTACATTACAATGAGATGAAACTAGAGGTGGGTGAGCTATCTGGTGCTTGGTGCAACCAAGCCATATGGACATATGCGAAGATCAAAATCCTGAACGTGAGAAGGAGTTTCAGCTGGCTCAGCTCTAGCTCACTTCACTAGCCCAACCCAGCCCAGCCTAGCCAGCTCAGCCTAGCCAAGGATGTGGATTGAGACAATGCCAGCTAACTCAGCTATAAGTGAAACCCTTCTTATTGTGTTTACTGAATAGACCCTATGTTTTATGTGAGACCAGAATTGAATTAACCTTGGCGTGCATTGGACATTATGCCCATTCTGAGTGAGTACCTGGTGACCTTTTTGGTTTAGAAAATCGTAGCAGGTCGTCTGCTCACACCTTTATATTGCAAACAGGTTGCAATGTTCTATGAAGTAGTATTAATCAATCCAAGACTAATTTATATTTATTGCTGGCATTTTTTATTGCAATTAGTGCATTACATGGCACATTGTACATAGTATGTACAGAGTAAAAATGTATGGGGGGCACTGCTCAAACGATCCAAAAGGAGATGGGGATATATTGCACAAGAGATATCACTGAGTGGTTATTACATTTTCATCAATGGTACAAACAGAGACCTTGCGTATAAAAAGCCACTAATCACCACTCTCGGAACTTACAGGATACCACGTGACATACATGTTGTATCAAATTACCCGGGCTTCATGTTCTCATGCTTTCCCCTCTATTCTTACTCCTTTGGCTAAATGTTAGGACAGATTTAAACAACAGAAGATAGGCTATCCTATAGGAATTGTTGCCACAGGCTAATAGTTTGTGTTTCACAACAAGACAAATCCAATTTGGACGGTTGTAATCCAATTTTGAGTGTTTTGGGATATCTGGAATGCTGTCTTGCGAAGAGATTTTTGTCATGCTCTCTAAAAGTAAAATGGGATTAAAATAAAAATTTCAAGTCTTAATATATGCTATAATGCCATTAATATATATCCCTGACAGATTGCATGCATCCATTGACATCTTATTCACATCAAATTTTTATTTTCATTCAAGGTTATTAAAGCACATTATTTTTTTTTAGGCATTAAAACCATCCTCCGGGTGTACATGATACATCTCTCCAGAATTAACACTTTTTTTTTTTAATGACAACAGAAGCAGGAAAATTAAAAAAAAAGAACATTCTGTATCAGTTTGAGTAAGTGTTTCATATATTAGAGTAAATCTGTAACCTTTTCATAATTTTATAATCACCGCTTAAATTTACAGAAAGCAATTTGGTCTAATATATTTTTTAAATTTTAAAGTAAATTGGATAATCTTTCAATCTGCAGGTTCTTAAAGCTCAGCCAAGTGAGTCAGACTGTTATTTGAAATGTAACTTTTTGGTCAAAAACAGGACCTTTCAGACAACCACAAAGAAAGCCACCACCTGGATTATATGTGGTGGCTATGTACAATTTAAAATAATAATTTTGCACAACTATTGGGGTCAATACTTGAACCATATTACCCATGTATAGGGTTGGGCTTATTTTTACTAAGCGTACATTAGCTCAGTTCTGGGTAGCAATATATAGTGGCATATTTTGCCTGGACGCTGCCCTAGATTTTACCCAGGGCAGTGCCAAAGCCATCCCAACCACTTAGTGTATATGGGCCACTTGCAAGGGAGATCACCAACAGGTCCATGGAGCAGTGGTATACTGGAGATCTGCTCCTAAGTTATATGGCTGCTGTCCCCCTTAAACTACCTTCTTAGTCAGCCTAGGAGAGAACATGCCACAGCCAATACTTTTTGTCATATAGGGTTTACCTGTGTCGGGCTATTTTTACTACAAATTAGCATATGTGCCCCCACTATTTTTTATATATATAGGGTTTACTGATAGTGAAGGTAGAATCAGGACTCCATTACATTTATGTATACAGTACCAGCAGATTACATTTATTAAAAATAGCTTTATTAATATACATTAAAACAATCTGGTACAGAAAGAGAAGCTTCTCTTGTAAGCTTACAATGCATTTGGTGGTTGAGACAGTAGGAGAGGGCTGATTGGGCGAGGATGGATTGATTGTAACAGGGGCCAGGTGGAAAACTCTGTGCTGATCTTTCAAGTAAGCATGGTGGAAGGCTTCTATGGCACGTTGGTTAATTATCCAGTGGTGGATTATCCACTAGGCATACCAGGCATATGCCTCGGGACCCCTGAACCATAATGAATAATCTGCCACTAGCTGGGATGCTCAGAGGGGACATGTTATGTGTAAGCGCCCCAGAACAACTGCAGTAGCTCTTAGCTCTTGTGACATGGGAGCTGAAGATGAGCCACATGCTTGAAAGGTAAGGAGATTGGCGTGTGTCTAGAGGACCCAGAAGGTCTTAATCTGACACTGAAGAATACTGGTATCTGTGCCTATGGGATATTTAGTCAAATATCCGTCACAAACCATGCCGTAGCCTGCTCTTAGGCAGAATATACCAATAAGCAGGCCTAGACTAGCCATTGGACAAATGCCCTGTTGGCCAGTGCCTGATGGGGCCTCCAACATCCCTTTATTGCCCCTTCTGCAGCCAATCCCATGCTTTAATGTAAGGTGGCCTGCAGGATATATGCGGCCACAATCTGCAAAAGTGTAAGAGTGTTGGATGCAGCCATTTGAATCCATCAGGCGTCGGCCTTTAATGTAATTTGTTGGCCATTGGCCTTGAAGTGCCAGAGCCAATTTCATTCCCAGTCCATTCCTCCCAATAAGTACAGTTAGAGACAGAAAGGGTCAAATAATGACCCTGCGCCACCTGCTACAAATGTATCTGCGCCTCATGGTCTTTCACACAACCAAATAACTTTATACGCCTGATATATCTTAATTATGTGGAAAAAGTGTTTTTCTGGGCCCACGGAATCAATACATTTTCTAAAGGCGGTGACGGTATGGTCACATCTTTGGTGACGTCCACAGCATACAACACATGACCTTTACAAACATTCTGGCTGTAACCTTGAGAATAAGCAGAGAGAGGGACATTTTGTCCATGTTTACTGCCATAATCACTGTTTCGTAGACAATGCTTTCTAACATATGTTTGTTAAATTACATTTTAAGTGCTGAACATATTGTGTTTCTACTTCACATTATGTATTCCTCACCTCATGTACTCTTCTCATTTGCTGTATTTCTAATAACATATTTTGCTTGTTGAAGTTAGGAGAAATATTCATTTAGCTCACTTTTCAATATAAAACGTGTTTCACTAATATGCAGCACTCTCTGTGCAGAATCTGTTTGAGACCTTTGATTGATAATGTATAATTGTACGTAAGAATGAATCGAAAAAGACCGGGGAAGAGACAGCTTGAATACCTTTACTTGGGGACTCTGCCATCTGCTGTTTATTTAATACACAATAAAGGTCAGAGGTACACATGTTCCATACCCATCGCCCAGGATATTCTAGTGGAAAATCAATGTCTGTAGCCCATTAAAGTGCTTACAGCCAAAGGGACATGTACAATAACACAATGCCTCTTGTGGGGGGATACAAAACCTGTGTTTTGTTTATTGAAGGGAAGATTTTCACAATACTTTTTTTTTCTTTAATACTGTATTTTTAATATTTAATTTGCTGATTGAGTGCCACAACTGTTACTGTAACAATGTGGGGGCTCTTTTTGTTGGCACACCCAACAAGCATGCATTTTTTTTTTAATTTCATGCCATGATGTCACTACATGCTTAAAGTACAGATTTCTCCTTTTGTGCATGCATGGCAGATAATTTGGGCATGCGTATATGCATACATTCCTGGGAAACGGGATAGAAGATAGAGCTGAGTGGTAGTCCTAATAGGTTTATGCCTTCATTGGTAGTTGTACGATATTGCCACAGTACCAATTTTTGGGATTAGTTAAAGGGTCAATTAAAGTCTTACCGTGATAACTGGAAAATGGAAGTATGGCATACTCGTATCATGGAAACCCATGCATGTGCCTGCCAAGATTAGGGATTTTAAATGTTTACCTTCATGGTTAGGTTGTAATAATGTATGTATAAAAGAAATCTCAACAAGTTTGGATCTCACAGGCGCCCTGAAACCCAACATGAGACTGATTTAAAGGCTTGTGCAATTTGTTCCTCCAATCAGATTCCACTCTCTGCTTTCAGCTGCTTTCTAACACTTCTACTAAGATGGTCGTGGAAGCTGAATATCTCTCATATTATGAGAGGGTGAACATTAAGGGTTCCCTCTACTATTTAAAGCAAGTTTCAGGAAATAAGTCTAGTCCTCCATTTAGCACTACAAGTTATTACCACTGTAAGATTTATAATGCTTGCTACCTTCCCTGACCTTGAGTCTGCAATCTGGATCATTCCATTGAAGCCTGCTCCTTTTCTGATAATTTTCTGGCTTCTTCAATGCCAACTGGACCTGCGCCCCATTTCAAGGGACTTTCTCTGTGTCAAGGGCTCTATTCCTGTCCTGCAACCTCAAGTTTTACTCAAATCTATGGTACTTGCTCCCCCATTCGCCATCTGTGTGTAGTTCTAGGATACCCATCATTTTGGGGGAAAAATACAAACTGGATCAGCTGGAGGAAGACAATGCATATTGCAGTTAACACACAGTTAATATAATAATTACTAAGGAGAGTTTAAAAATTTTACATTTTAAATATATAGATTTTACATATTTTGGAGTACGGCCACTATAGTAGAATTTTTTTTTTCAATCTCAAAATTGTGCAGGATACCTGCTGATTTGCTGAAATCCTCTAAATGTATTTCATAGTTTTAGCATCAATAAGGAAATTAAAATAATAAACATTGCTATTTTTAAAAACATGCTTTCTTTTGAAATCCAAAGGTAACACTTCCTTCACTTCATTATTTCAAGTAATAAAACTTCATCAGCTGCTTTTTTTTTGTTAGAATTTAAAAAAAAAAAAAACAAAAAAAAAACTAAAGTTTTTAAAGTTTGTTTTGTGGAAGAATCCCCCATCGTGGGCCAATATTTCCAGCCATTGGCTGCAAACCATAGGGCTTTCTTTACATCTCGGTGGCTCCTGTTGAGGTAATACCCATCACTTCCTCATAGACACAATGGCTTTTACAAATAGTCATTAGGGACGAGGGAAAGACAAAGGCTGCTTTGCAGGGGCTTAAGTCTTTTAAAGATCTTCCATGCAAAGACTCCCCCGCCCAGACCTCTCATTATGATGGGTTTTATTGAGTGAGAGAGGATTACAACTACTTTGTTTTCTTTAAGAAAAAAAACATTAATTGATATATTCCTGTTTTTAGAGGTTCTCTGCTCTTCGTCGTTCCAGGCTCTGCAGGGTACGGGTTAAAGTGTTGAATTAGACTACTATGTCATGGCTACTGATGTGACATGGTCAGCTGGATTAGATTGCATCACAAAAGAGCACAGTACATACTGTCAGCTAGTATAAGAGGTATTCAAGGCACAAAATATACCCTGCTCCTGTCTTTCAATACATTAAATTGCATATTTACACATACATATATTAAACTTTAAGTACTTTTTTATTAGGTTAGTAGATCCAGTGCTAATTACATTTCGTTAAATTTAACATTGTGTATAATCCCTCCCTTTCAAAAAAAAAAAAGAAACAATTTTATCCAAATTATTGTTGTCCAGGAAAAATAACTCCAATAACTACCATGCTTCCTAATTCATAGGTTTGTGATGGGCAATTTCAATGTTACGGCAATCAAGGTTCTCAAAACATGGAAAGCATCAAGTTTCAGATCAATCGAATCAATATAAACAACCGTGCTTTTGGAAAATACAATATGCTTCCATTGTTGAGGAAGATTCCAAATGGAATGGAAGGAAATTAATATGTCTACCAGCCGCCATGGAGATATGTTGCACAAATAACTCTTACGTTCTTAGGCCAGATGTGTTACTTGTACACCAGTTACAATAACACCAACACAATCCTCGGTACCGGTGTGATTTGTTGTCTATTAAGGCGATCAAATCTAGATTCTACATTTGGTGCACAGGGGTAATTTCAATTGGTACTTGTTATTTTACTCCCTTTTAGTTGAGACAATAAATATAACTAATGTGTTTATTTTTTTGCAAGTAGTTTCGGTATATTAAGTTCACAATTTGGTATTCGTATAGCTTTCATTTTATTTAAAAATGCAGAATACCTGCATCTATATGAACACAGGAAATGTATTAAACATCCATAATTTATGTGAACATACCTTTTTCTCGGTTCCATTAAATGCGCACAGAGTTTTCCGATGTGCGTTTTCCCTGTTTAAGAAAAAGTGACTAATTTATATGTGTACAAATGGTTACTGCAGCTCGGCTACTTTTCTTTCCTCCTTTTCTGTCTTCTTTCTTCTGTCTTCTTTTGTTTCTATGGTATTAGCTCCGTAAACAGGCCTCCCAGAGCGCTTCTGCAAACGAGACGGTGCTTCTGGTCACGCTCTCTCTCTGATTTGAGAGATGAGAGGCAGAAGTCCTCCTAGAAGACAGCATATTGCAGACACTATTTAGTGGAGAAATAGAAGCGTTACTGCACCTCTTTCTCTGTGAACATGTCTGCGTTAAATTCTTATTCACAGGATCTCTCCTATATTATTAAGATGCTGTTTGTTTTTGATTGTTTTTTTATAATGGTTCTGGTAGCTTTTTGTTATTTAGAGTAGAGAGGAAAATGCAAGATAAGTAATTTATTAGATATTCATTTTGCCACATATAATTTTTATTTTTAATAAGTTCATTTTTTGAGAGTATCTTTACCAAAGTGAGGTTAACTTTCATACTTTTACAAAATTATGGTTGCGAGAATAATCTCCTGGGTTTACCCACACTTCAAATAAAATTAAATAATTTAGAAATCTGTTAAATGGGAAGATTTATTATAATTTTTTGCAGTTCTGACATTTGCATTACAAGTATTATTATTATTTGTTTTAAGATTTTATATATTCTTGTCTCTATACAGGTCCATAGGTTCTTTTTGTTTGCATAATTGATTTAATTATAGTCACCTAGTCTGTGTGTCCCAAAGGTATACAGTTTTCCACATTTTAAAATGTATGTTTAAGCATGAAGAGACAATTATAAGGAATGTGTATAATTATTTTAGTTTTTCAGGCCCACAGTTTATCACATAGTATATTTATCACTTTCTTGCTAATATATTGAATTAGGATTTGTAGGCTCTTGCAAAAAGATTGTTTATTTTGCATGTAAAAAAGTGTGGCAAAGTTGCTTTTTTTATTTTGCCTTCACGGATTTAAAATATAAAAAAATGCCATCATTGTTTGTTTTATTTTGATAAGTTTTTCTATTAGAAATATTCTACATGAACCCTAAGGCTCATCCTTTATTTCATGGTTCATTGGCCTTCTAGTTTATGCCTGAGAACTTCCCGATGCTTGTGTCCAACTGGTCCTTTAAATTTCTTACTAAAACACTGATCAAGTTTGTTAGCATTTTTTAATGCAGCTGTTCGGCTTCAACACACAATTTGAGTACATATTTCATTTTAATTGGGGGGGGAGTGATTTCATAAATAAGATACGATGGAGGATGCTGGAGATCTGACAGCTGCAATAAGAAAAGGATCATTTTATCCAGGGAAACAGCTAAACACAGAAAAATGATCCCAGTTTATTTTTCCCATGCAAAGTGCAAAATCCCCCTTGATGTTTGTATTTAGAACATCAGCAAGACTTCTAGGAGCCCTTTAGAACGCGGCTGTCAGCCATCTTGAGAAGCATTTGCATGGCCTGTGTTTTCATATCACAGATCACTTGAATCTGAGAAGACAAGGTTTAAAACAGAAGGTCTTGAGTGAGTTAAACAAAGACGGAGACAGCTGTGCACGCCTGATCATTTTCCAAAGCACATGGTTTGCCATTAAAATTTCATAGGGCTTTTAAGTCAAGATTTTGCTTATCAGAGAGAAAGAACCCGAACTAAAATATTGTTATTGATTTCGAGATTTTAGCCGTAACTGATCCTTTAAGTAATTCTGTGTTCTGGAGGGTTTAGTGACACTTTTTTTTCCATGTGTATTTTTTCAGCCACAGTTTTTATTGGTCTCCCTTCTCCGTGCCGGCTTGGGCAGATGTCAAGTTTTAAACACGTTTTCAGGGTATATAGAGATAGCACAGATACAATTACCATTGGTAATAACAACAGTGATATATTTACCTACGTATCTAGATATATATACATACCTGATAGATACAGCTGGGCTCCAAGAATTGTATATTTAGCTTCTAAACAGCATGTTAACATACCTGGCCTTGTTTATATACACGGCATACAATGCCTGATGAAGCACACGTATGCAACACAGGCATAACACAAGGGTAAAACAAACTACGATACGTAGGAGATGCCATAATGTTGCCTCCCATTCACAACATGCACATTGCTTGATTTGGGGCTGTATAGACTAAATTGTTAGCAGCCCACCTTTGGGAGCTGATAACCTATTCACAATCCCAGTTGACTGGACTGTCCTGTAAATTAGCCGCTGCTGGCAGCTATGAGTTGGATAATGCAAGAAGAGAGTAACGTTGCAAATATATTTTATATATTTATACCTTCATCTCTTATCGCTGATTTACATGGCGCATTTATATCAAAGTTCTATCGAGCAATCGTCTACAACCTATAGCTTTGGAACCGTCTCCAGTAATGACGGAGTTAAGGCATGGCAATCCATCTGAAATGTGGCATCTTTATGAACTCTCCAGCTGTAGCAGGGATGAAACTACTCATGCAAATTAAATGCATTTTAAACAATAAGCTGATTGCTCCTTATGGATTTTTCTCTTCCTTAAGTATTGATCCTCTGGTAATAGATTGCACAGGGTAAAACGTATCCGCACTAAGGATAAACCACACACTGCGAGATGCTCTTATGTGTTGGGGATGGCGCAGCATTCTCTAGTTGACCACATGGAGAGCAAGTTGAGGGTTCCTTTGCATTCTGAGCAAAGAAAAGATGATATTTCCAGATGTACTGGAATAGAATAAGTACTATTTTCACAAATGATGTCCTCCCTATTTAAAGTAAAAAGTGGAAACGGGACAGCAAAACGGCATACCTTTTTTATTTAAAAACTAAGAAGTTTATTTATTAAAGTGCCATTCGGCAGATGGGTTGTGTTTTTGACTCAACAACTTTACTACCAATTTTGAAAAGCCCTTTGCTTTGAGTTTATCCTGCAAGAATGGCTTGGTGGGCACAGGTAGAGTAGATGGGGTAGAAGAGCCAAATCCATATTGGAGGATCCTGCAGGACCCCCAATAGGCATTTGCAGAGGGAACCATTTGAAAACATTCGACCACTCAACTATCATATGCATCAAAGATTATATGATGGCTGGAGTGTGTTTATGAACAAACCCCTGAATAATCAGGAAATGCATTTTGTTCTCTCCTTCGAAAAGCACACAGTGAACTATGCCATTAATATCTAGAGGGATTTGCCTAGAGAGTAATCGGGAAGGTCTGCCATTGACGCAGAGCATTTCTTTGTACTTCATAATAAAAATTCTAAGATGTCAAAGTTTAGGCGCATCAATGGCTCTGTCGGCAGATTGTTCTGTCAATAAAATTAATTGCTAAAACTGCAGCATTGGTGGCGTTTCTTTTGGCCCTATCCAGTTGCATTGTACTCATGAATATTTAAAAAGGTGTGAGACAGCTAAGGTCACAAGACCTAGAGAAGATGAGTTCATAACTAGACATAATGTTTTATCTTTTTGTCTTTCCTTAATAACACTGCATTTATATAATGTAATATGTTTTAATTCACATATACAGTAACGTATTGGAGTGTTCATGTTTACCCATGTTTTGGAGCGATACGGTTAGAATCATGCCTATGTTATTGACGCTAATTCATAAACTCATTTCCTGCTGTTTATATACGTATAGAACTCGGTGATGCGATGAAAGCATGACACAGGAATTTTGGTTCTAAAAAGGGACTTAACCCACTCATGGTACCTGGGAACTCTTACGGCTTGACCTTGAGTCTCAGGGTTTTGCTTAATCGGTGATGTGGGAGATTTTCTGAAACGGACTCTTTCCTATATTACACCACTGTGGGCATATATAAGGCTCCCTATGCCTTTTGACACCAGTATGTTATGGTTGATATCCCTGCTTGAATGCACGTCATTCAAGTAAGTACATCGATAAATGATGAAAAGAGAAGGTTTCCGTGAGGACCGTTATTAAAGCTTACATAGAATCTTTACGATTGGCTTCTAAAGGGTTAATATTTGGGTCAGCTCACTTAGAAGGGTTCCGGTTATGCCTCTCAATCCGCTATGTATTTTGGTCTAAGCTGACTAGGCCAAGGGCGGCAGGACCAGGTGGTCTCTCTTGGGCAATCTGCTCAATGACAAGGGAGATCTCCCTAAACAGTCCACGGTAAGGACGGCCGCAGCAGAAGGAGCACCAAGGGTTGCTACCCTGGGTTACGTTTAGGGTAACAGTCAAGGTTAAAATGCTGCTGCTGTTAATGAGGGGCACTTGGAAGGTATGATGTTGGCCCTTGCCTAGTCCCCTTAGTTTAAATTCCAATATTATTATTGTTTTATATGGCACCATCAGATTCCTCAGCACTGTACAAAGGGTAGACAATGGGACATAACAAGTAATATATAACACAACAAGATGACATACAGAAATAGACGAGGAGGGCCTTGTAAGGGGTGTACTAACTTTTGTGAGATACTGTATAGGGATATTCTACAATATACATAAACAATTTAACACAACTAACAGTACCTTTTTTAAATTTCGGGATCCATTTATTTATCTGTACACTCAATTTTGGTTTTACTTTTTTCTAGGCTGCCAAAAATAACCAGTCTAACCCTTATCCAGAAATTAGTTGTTTAAGTTGAATGTTTATTCTGTGAGCCTTCGAAGGAAGTGACAAATGTTGATATTTTGGACTGGAGGTCATGTTGCTTGTCATTACAAAAAAATGGCACGTTTAGTGTCATTGTGTTTACTGAAAAAACATTTCAGTTTTAAAATGTGTTACTCGGTTTTTGCCAACCTAGTAGCAAAATATGTAATACAGCAGGGTTCTTAAACCAATTTTTTTTTTTTTAAATACCATTTTAAGAGATTTGTTTTCATTGTATGTACCCATATTATCATTTTTTATCCAGCAAATGAACCCAGGAACAATTGGTTTCTATGGAAAAGTAATAAATGATGTAAATCATTACAGATTACAGATCAAACTACGTTTTATGATGTTCATTATAGGTAATCTTGTGATAGTTATGTACGAATCCTCGTTCTTTAAATATACTGATTTCTTTATGGCTTTGAGTGTTCTACAGATGAGTGGTGTTTTTCTGATGGATTCAGCAAGTTGAATTGCCTGATTTATCATTTTGTTTTATAATTTTTGGAAAATAATAAATATAAGTTCTTATTAACGAACACAGTTTTGTGGAATTCCCTATTTTTTTTTAACAATATAACTATCAGAAGGCTTCTTAGTTATTTCTTTTCAGTACAGCGTATGACAGTGAATGAAATGTTGTTTTCGTCAGTATGACTAAATTCATTCTTTGGTCTTTATAGGGGCTGGTGTTGTGGATTGTGGACTTCTTTGTCCACAATCCACAACATTATACCGAATGTTGTCATCGGGTGAGTACTGGTGTCTATCTGATTAAGCTGATAATTATGATTATTGCCTCCAGTGAAACTAACCATGAAAATACAGTTTTTAAAGTGGTTTCCAGCATTTTAGGAAGTAAATTTGAGTTACCAAGATACATAGCTAATGCAATTTATTTTGGAAATGTAATAATATCTTGTTAACTGTTAGCACGTTTGCTCCCAGGGCTGCTTTGAAAGGTTTTGTGCTACTGTCTAAACTTGTAGTTCCACATATAGCCACCAGGGGAAACCAGGCATTTATGCATATAATGCAAAAAAAGAGCTAATGCAACCTTATTGTGTGCCAAATGTGGGGTTTTTTTTGTTTTTTAAGAAATGTTGTTTTCTTTCTTTAGTAAGAACTCTTCAACCCCATGCTTAAAGAATAATTTCTGGGAAGGTTTTGGGTAACAAAGTATAGTTTCCTGTGATGTATTTTGCTATAAATGGTAAATTCAGAAGGATAGGTGTCACTGCCCCTTTAATGACTGGGCCACTTGAATCGATTAGCTTTCTGGGCTGAATGTTACCAACCCTTGCCTGAAGTCATGTCCTACTTTAAGGACTCTTGCACGTCTAGCATTCCTAAACTCTGACCCATGACTCCCATTATCCCACACTTTTCCATGGCTCACAGATTCCTGAGCAGAAGGTCACACTGTAAAGCTATAGGTGTCTAAGTACTTCGAACTTCTGCATATTTGCTGGTTATATCTTTAGGCTGTAATAACGTTAGGTAAGGATATGATTTCATCTTTATATCTGGGAGTTGTTTAGCATGGAGTGTCAAGGTTAAACCACTTGCTTTTCACATTTCTCCAGCATCACTATTGTTCATGACAAGTAGTGAAATGGATCAGATAGCCATTGTTTCAATTGTTGTGTGGTTGTGGGATATCTTTCAACTATACTGGTTTTCATGGGACAGTAATACATTTTGGACACTTTTCCCCTGTCCTGCTTATTGAGACATTGGTGATAATGGGTCAGTTGTGGGGATCCCCTGATCTCCCCTGACCATCTCAGCAAGCTGTGACGTCAGGCAGGCAAAGTGTCTGTACAAGGACACCAATGTCCATGGCAAGGTTTGCAAAGGTACATAGATCATCATTAAATTGTCCACCACAGACCTCAGTAAATGTCCTTCATGAGCAATGTCGGTGCCTACCGCTGCATCGAGGTCTGTGCTTTTGCTAAACAGATCTCTATTGCACCTCAAATGTGGTGAAGTGAAGCAACATGGCCAGATGGTAAGAAAGGCGATGGGTCATGCCCCTTCTCAGCCATTAACCATGCCCACGAAACATATTACAGGACTATGCATAGTGTGATGGGTTCATGATTGGTTAAGGTCCTGGACACTTAAACGAAATTTAACAATCATATAATCCCTCTCAATCTTCTTTCTTTCAAGCTATGCAAATTGATCTTCTTTAGCCTTTTCTGATTTTTATTCTGCAAACCATTCACCATTTTGTTAGCCCTTCGCTGACCTGTCTCCAAAATGTAAATGTCCCTCTGGAGATTGGGGTCCCCAGATCTATGCACAATGGTCTAGGTGAGGTCTGGCCAGAGACCTGTAAAGTGTCAAAATAATTACTTTCAGCTACCAATGCCTCTCGCTATACAGTTATTGCACTCCCATTTAACTCCCATTTAACTTATTGAAGCAACAACGATCCTATGTATGCTCGCAAAACACCAGTGTTCGGATAACGTGCGTGTGATTGACAACGGAACTTCGGTATCAGACTAGAATGTTGGTTCTACTGAGCATGTACAAGATGTGTAGCGGCATTTCTTTTAAGTTCTTTCAGCTTTTTAATCTATTTGTACATGATTGTAAAATAGAAACTATTGAACTTCTTATACTGCCTATTGTTAAGTTGCTGATATTGATTAGATGTTAGATATTATGTCTTAGATTTTAGAAGTAAACTTTTAAAACAACATGTCTCAAACCTAACTAAAAAAGTTGGTTACTTAAAAAAGTGTGAAGGCATCAAGTGCTAGATTAACTATTTTCTTTCTATTGACCCAGAAAAATAGGCCTCCCTTTATGCTTTTAATATAATATGCAAAAAATAGGTTAATGGTAATTTATTATGTTTCTATTTATTAATACATTATACTCAGGAGTACACGCACGTTCTATAAGAAGGCATAAAACAGGGTATGCGTTGCACTGGCTATGCTATGGGTAAAA
>VKOC01005474.1:0-11217 GCA_009364415.1 Spea multiplicata | reverse complement strand
CTTCTCTTTTCGAGCACTTGCAGACTAATTACCTCAGGGGCATTTGTGGTAGTTTGCGTTACGTTACAGGGCAAGTGAAGTGGCTGATAAACCGTTTAGTGGTTCAGCACCACGGCCAGGGCTGACTTTCTGTTCAGTTAATGCTTGAAAATAGAGAGGTTTTATTGTATGTATTATTTTGTTATTTGCCCTGTAACAGTAAATTTGTTAGATTGAATGTCATTTTTAGGGTAAATCAAATGTTTATTTGTTTTATAGACAATCCAAAAGAACGGGAGGGGGTACAGAAAGGTAAAATGGTTTGGGTGTACAAAACCAAGGGGGTGGACAAAACCCAGTCACTCAACATGACCTATGGACATTATTTTTATCTGTTTTGCGTTAATGGGGTTTTTGTTCCAACAAAACTTCATGAAAGTTAATCCACTAACTGAATGTCCGCTGATAACCAATTACCCATCAGGTAACGCGGTACAAAAATACATCTTCACGCTTCTGTCCTTACATAGATAGAGGCATAATGCGCACACATGAATGCACACGCGTATGTCACAGCTACATGCATTCATCCAAAGATTTTTCCACATACATGTGCATGACATAAACACAGATTCCAGCTCCTACATGCGCAGAGTATCTCTGTTTTGCAGTAAAAATGCAAGGGGCTCCAGGGATGACATGGTTAACTTACGTACTACAGGCTATACGGCTGATTTTTGCAGTTCATCTGGATTTCAAAAATTGCCTTCCTCTACCATTGGCTAAATTTAACCCCATGATCAAAGGGATCATGGGGTTAAAATTTACTATCAGCCATTTTTTAAAAAGGGAATGTGACTTTTTATAGCTATATGATCACTGTGGTAACATTGGCTACCACAGTGATCATTTTGCTAGAATACTTAAACTTTTTTTTGTTTTTTAAAGTTAAACTAGTTTATGTTTAGATAATTTAATTTTTTTACTTTTTTTACATTTTTATTTTTTTAACGTAATATTTTTTATTATTATTCACAAGCATTATACCGTTGGAAAGGTGAGGCGATTACCTTTCCAACGGTATATGTTGGGGGTCTGTAGCTGCTCAGATGCCTGAGATACAGGCATCTAAGCAGCATGCCCCCATACCGTGAAAACTGACAATTGTCAGTTTTCAATAAAGTTGCGCGGTGACGTCATCGCGTCATTACGCGCGACGTCACCGGCCGGATCGGGTGGTCCCAGTGATGCCCTTCAAAATGAGGGGCAGATCGCCGGGGTAGGTGGTGATGGGGGTCCACAGACCCCCATCAAGGTAGGAGAGTGCTAGCGACGGCATGGTGCCGTCGTTAGCACCTGACTGGGACTGCTAGCGACGGCACCATGCCGTCGTTAGCAGTCAAGGGGTTAATGAATGATATGATAAAATAGAATAGGAGAGAAAGAAGGCTCTACTCTGCGGAGCTTGCAATCTATTATATAAGCATAAGGCTAACCATGTATATAGGGAGAGGGCTAAGTAAGATTAGAAGTTTTTATAGCAAGAAAAATGGCCAGATAAACTGGCACAATAAGGAACAAAGCTTTAAATGTAATTAAAAAAGTAATTAAATGAGGTTTTATACACAGTACCCGATACCAAACCTTTAACCGGATCCATTAAATACAGATACGACTTTGGTACAAATGCAAGATGGGGTGAGAAAAAAACCTCAGATCCAAAACAGTGAGGGAGGGAATTAAAACATCCAAAAAATGCCCCTTCTAAGAGAATGAGGTTGGTGGCGATTTAGTAACATCGGCAGAGAGATATTACACTCGCTCCCAATCGTTTGGGATGTCTCTGTAGGTTTGGTATTGAGCGCTGGTATCGATGAGATGGAGCGCCTGCCATGTGAGGACGAAAATCTTTTTCTATTGTGTGACCAATGGGATGTGGGGTGAGAGGTCAACGGCATCAACATGTTTTGATTCTACATAGAAGTTTCCACACGTGTTCACGGATCAGTTTTGTCTTCATGCCGTACATGAGTGGATTTATCATGGGTGGAACGAGGAGGTACAAATCTGATAGAATAATGTGGATATAGGATGGAATGCGCTTGCCGTAACGGTGAGATAAAAACGAGAAGATAGCCAGGGTGTAAAAGCTTAGAAAGACACAGATATGGGGCGTACACGTGTTAAATGCCTTCACTCGAGCTTCTGTGGATGGGAGTCTGTAGACTGCTTGGAAAATCCTGCCGTATGACAGAGAAATAAATAGAAGATCATTTCCCACAATGGTGAAAGCAACCAGTAGACCCCACGCGCTGTTCACACGGATGTCCGCGTCGGCAAGTTTCACCACAGCCATGTGCTC
The DNA here is from genome assembly GCA_009364415.1 of Spea multiplicata. Lineage (NCBI taxonomy): Eukaryota > Metazoa > Chordata > Amphibia > Anura > Pelobatidae > Spea > Spea multiplicata. The sequence continues at coordinate 8,876 of VKOC01005474.1, read as the reverse complement.
ACAGTAAGAGTGAGAGATAATATTAGTTTTGAACGACTTAAACCGTATGATCAAAAAAAGACACGGAACAATCAAAACTACTGGCCGGACAGACAACATAACGATGATCTTCACTATGAGTCTCCTGGTCACGATGGAGGAATATCTGAGAGGTTTGCAGATGGCGACGTACCGGTCAAACGCCATTGCCAGTAACAGCCCGGATTCAATGCTTGTAAAGGAATGGAGGAAAAACATCTGGACTAGACAGGCATCAAAAAGAATGAATCTGGAACTGGAGAAGAAGATGGACAACATTTTAGGGACTATGCTGACACCCAGCAGGATGTCATTGGATGCCAATAACAGGAGAAATATAAACATTGGTCCATGGAGACTGTGAGAATGTGAGATGACGACCACTAATGTCATGTTTCCTATCACTGCGATAATGTAGGCCAAGCAGAAGACAATACCGACCCAACGCTGTGAATCCTCCAGGCCAGGAATCCCGACCAAGATGAAGAAAGTTGGATGAAAGGAGGTGGCATTGTGGGCAGACGTGTTAAATTGGAAGTTCATGCAGTCTGGGTTTGGAGGAGCTGCCTCTGAGGAGCTGTAAATCTGTTGGATAAATTCTGAAAGTTGTATAAATAGAAAATCTAATTGCACGTGATTGTTATTCTTAGACTTGAGCTTTTTACCCACTCTGGATTAACATACAAGGATCATAATAACACTTTGAGGACAATTAGAGCAAAAGTATACTGTCCATCATTGAGTATACTGTCCCTCACTCACTGAGTATACTCCCTGGTACATGGAATGTACTCTACACACTTAATTGAAACAAACCACTTAAGGCATTGGGATGACGACCGCTAATGTCACGTTTCCTGTCAAGGTATACAACATAGACCAAGCAGAAGACGAGGGCAGTAAGGAGTGGAAAAGAGGTGGAAGAAGACAGGCAGTGAGAGGTGGAATCTGTTCTCCTCAGTATACTGGAAAACCACTTCAGGCAGTAGGGGGTGCAATCTGTTCTCCTCAGTCTCCTGGAACAAACCACTTCAGGCAGTAGAGGGTGTAATCTAATTTTCTCCTCAGTCTCCTGGAACGTACAAGTGCCTTGTAGAGTAAGTTACGCTGAGAAGAAAAAAAAAGTGAGAAAAATGAGACAACGAAAAACATATAAATTAAATATATATACTGCACCCACAACAAATGTAAAAAAAATAACAGAAATATGGTTAAAAACACGTTTTAATCACCCCAAAGGTCCCTCCTACACCACAGATTTACACACATACCTAAGAACCAACTAACAAAGCTCAATGATTCGTATCTTATCCGCTACTGAAATGGAAAAAAACACGAAGTTATTTTTTTGGAAAATGCTAAAAAAGAGATGTGTTTACAATGTAAAAAATATGGCTTCTGCATAATATAAGGAAACATGAAGGCCGACTAAAGCATACGGGATCCTTGGATACAAAATATGCTGGATAACAAGGGTTAACTGCTTCCTCACCCGCCGATATCCTGTGTGAATGCATTACTTTTTTATTTATTTTTCCTTTTCTTTGGTACAATTACCAAGGAATATGATAATTAAATGTAATTTTAACCCCTTTGCTTGTTTCCGCTGTTTCTGTGTTATGAGTCTGTGTGAAGCTGCAGCTCGTACAGGAGGACGAGGCGCGGTTCTTACGTCGCCTTCTTACTCCATGGAGCTTTTGCACTAAAATCTAGGAAATAACTGCAGAGATTTCTCTCACTGCTATTCAGGGAATCTCTGTGAGTGTCAGACAGGGAACGAGACGCCGGCGGATGCCGAGATGGCAGGAGAGTCAGACACATCCAGCTATTACTACTAATTACTAAAGGTAAATGCCCCACCGGCCCCGCTCCTGCCCCCGTTATACAGACGCTTACCTGGGTGCAGCTCAGACCCCGATCCTCGCCTCGGCTGCTGAATCTCACAGATATTTGTACCGTGTGACGTTTTCCCTGCAGGCCGATCCCCGCCTGGAAAGCCCAACGCGCCGAGCGGCTCCCAAAATGCTGCCGGCCATCAGTACTATTTTTAGAGCGAGCTCCGTGCAATAAACACAGGTTTACTCTTTTTGTTGATTAATATTTGGCCCCTGTGTCAGTCCTTAACATGCCCCTTATATTTGGGGCAAGGTCACACTGGGTTCTGTTCCTCCTACCTGTCTTCAAGCAGGGAACGGGTACATTCGAGAATAATATTCAGCCCTCAGACTGGGAGAAATAAGAGATGTAAAGCTGGGTTTAATTATTTTGATTCTGTATATAACGCTGTCTGTGCTGCTTTATTATCAGTGCTGGTGCAGAGAGGGTTAATACGGTGAAAGAGGAGCCGTTGGTTAAATATACCCGGTTCTGATTCATTTTGGTGTTCGGTGACCCTGACATCCACTTCAGTTTATGATTTAGTTACATGCAGGGCCAGACCGGGGGTGATGAGGCGGCGCTGGCACTTTAAGGCCGGCTGTCTATTATATGAAGTGCATCCGGTGGCCGGGCAGATCCACCCGCTACATGCTCCAGCTCCCGATCTGCCGCTCCAGCGTGTGTGGCTTTCTCAGCCAGCGGCCCACGAGAAATTTTCCGGGTGCCAGATGGCCGGTCCAGGCCTGTGCATAGCTGCAGATAAATATTAGGAGAGACCCTCATGCCTCCATGACCTAGCTTTGCGCACCACTATATGGACAAAACTATTGGGACATCTCTTAATTATTGAAATCAGGGTTTGGGCAGTGAAGGGACATCTTAATGCTTCAGCACCGAGACATTTTGGATGATGCTTGGCTTCCAGCTTTGCGGGGACAGTTGGGGGAAACCCTTTTCTAATCCAGCGTGACGGCGCCCCAGAGGACAAAGTGAGCTCCATAAAGACATGGCTGGATCAGTCTGGTGGGAAGAACTTGGCCGGCCGCACAGAACCCCGACCTCAACCCCATCAAACACCTTTGAGATTAACTGAAACGGAGATTGTGAGCCGGGCGTCCGCCCAACATCAGCCCCTGACCTCACAAATGCTCTACTGGATAAAGGGGAGAAATTCCCACAGAAACTCCCCAAACTCTTGTTTGGGGGTGAGCGGAAGCTGGTATATCTGCAAGGGGGGGGGGCAAACTTCATATTACTGTCTGTGTATTTATAATGTGATGTCATTAAAGCCCCTGTTGGTTTAGTGGTCGGGTGTCCCAATACTTTTGGCCATATAGTGTATATACAGTCCTGTGCAAAAGTTCTAGGCAGGTGTGAAAAAAAGCTGTAATGTAAGAATGCTTTCAAACACATACTTCTTTATGGGTTATTTTTATAATTTAACAAAATGCAATATGAGTGAACAGAAGAAATATCTAAATCTGATCAATGTTTGGACCGACCAACCTTTGCCTTCAAAACATCCTGTTGGCAATCTTTCCTTTATTAAGTAAAAAATGTGCTTCTGTCTTAATCTGCCGACGGCATTGGTTACTGCAGAGAAGGTAGAGAGATATTGACAGAGAGAGTGAATGAGTGTGAGAGAGATTGAGTGAGAGTGAGTGAAAGTCTGAGAGCAAGAAATCAGATACAGTGGTAATCTAATAATTCCAAGTAAAGACACATTTTATATCACGGATTATAAAAGGTAAATGTATAGAAAAGCGCCACTATATTTTTATCACTGAAGATACATTTCTATTGTGTGACCACAAGATGTGGGGTGAGAGGTCAATGTCATGAACATGTTTTGATTTTACATAGAAGTTTCCACACGTGTTCACGGATCAGTTTTGTCTTCATGCCGTACATGAGCGGGTTTATCATGGGTGGAACGAGGAGGTACAAATCTGATAGAATAATGTGGCTATAGGATGGAATGTGTTTGCCGTAACGGTGAGATAAAAAGGAGAAAAAGGCAAGCATGTAGAAGCTTAGAAAGACACAGATATGGGGCGTACACGTGTTAAATGCCTTCACTCGAGCTTCTGTGGATGGGAGTCTGTAGACTGCTTGGAAAATCCTGCCGTATGACAGAGAAATAAACAGCAGATCATTTCCCACGAGGGTGAAAGCCACCAGTAGACCCAACACGCTGTTCACACGGATGTCCGCGTCGGCAAGTTTCACCACAGCCATGTGCTCACAGTAAGAGTGAGAGATAATATTAGTCTTAAACAACTTAAACCGTTTGATCAAAAGAATACACGGAACAAACAAAACTACCGGCCGGACACACAACATAACGATGATCTTCACTATGAGCCTGCTGGTCACGATGGAGGAATATCTGAGAGGTTTGCAGATGGCGACGTACCGGTCAAACGCCATTGCCAGTAGCAGCCCGGATTCAATGCTTGTAAAGGAATGGAGGAAAAACATCTGGACTAGACAGGCATCAAAAAGGATGAGTCTGGAACCGGAGAAGAAGATGGACAACATTTTAGGGACTATGCTGACGCCCAGCAGGATGTCATTGGATGCCAATAACAGGAGAAATATAAACATTGGTCCATGGAGACTGTGAGAATGTGAGATGACGACCACTAATGTCATGTTTCCTATCACTGCGATAATGTAGGCCAAGCAGAAGACAATACCGACCCAACGCTGTGAATCCTCCAGGCCAGGAATCCCGACCAAGATGAAGAAAGTTGGATGAAAGGAGGTGGCATTGTGGGCAGACGTGTTAAATTGGAAGTTCATGCAGTCTGAGTTTGGAGGAGCTGCCTCTGAGGAGCTGTAAATCTGTTGGATAAATTCTGAAAGTTGTATAAATAGAAAATCTAATTGCACGTGATTGTTATTCTTAGACTTGAGCTTTTTATCCACTGTGGATTAACATACAAGGATCATAATAATGCTTTGAGGACAATTAGAGTCTTTGCAGCAAAAGTATACTGTCCATCATTGAGTATACTGGCCTCATAGGCAAACAGGGCTTTGCTTTAGACAGACTATGCTTTAGACAGTGAGCAAAACGAGACAGTTAAAAACATATAAATTAAATATATATACTGCACCCACAACAAATGTAAAAAAAATAACAGAAATATGGTTAAAAACACGTTTTAATCACCCCAAAGGTCCCTCCTACACCACAGATTTACACACATACCTAAGAACCAACTAACAAAGCTCAATGATTCGTATCTTATCCGCTACTGAAATGGTCATTGCCGGAAAATGGAAAAATCAAATAATTCTTTGGAAAATTTAAAAAATGAGATGAATTTAATATAAGGAAACATGATGTCCGACGAAGACATACGGGATCCTTGGATACAAGGATTAAAAAGAAGAAGAATCTATCGCTGGCCGTTTACGGCTTCCCGTCCCCCCGATATCCGGTTTAAATACCGTATTTGCTCGATTATAAGACGAGCAAATGCTCTGAAAAATATCCCTCGTCTTATATTCGAGGTCGTCTTCTAATAATGTTACAGGCCTCAGTAGACGTTAAGGTTAAGGATTTAACTACGCAGAACTAGTAGTTTCTGTTACATAAGATTTTTTTATGTTTTTATTATTTTTAATAAATAAGTAATTACTATTTTGAATTCTCAGTCCTTTCTTATAATTGTTCTCACGATTTTATTTATTGAATGTGAGACCTATCCACATGTATAAAATTGAGATTTGGTAATTTATCACTTAGGGTGGAGAATAACCTCTTTTTCAGACATGACATAGGAGGAAAGGTGTGAACCCAGCACAATAAGACGTCAAATAGAGGTCTCACTACAAGACTAAAATCCAAATCCCCGCAGCGCTGCATGGGACCCGGATCCTCCTCTCTGGCAGCTGAGGAACGTTTGCCGGATGTGCGTAGACAATCTCCACTGCTGCCAGCACTTCTGCCGGGGCTTCTATGGTGGAGCACCGGAAGGTCATGTGATGCCGGCACTCAGTCATAGAAGCCCCTGCTGGGAGTACTGGCCAGCAGCAGCGGGGGTCTGCAACACACACCGGCTGCCCCCACCAGGGAGTCTGAAGCATGGGTCACAAAAAAAGGGATGCACTGCTCGGGGGTGATGTTCTAGAGGCATATAGGGAAGGCAGAGTGACATATAGGGGTGTGTAAGGCATATTTTGGGAGCAGAAGAAATACTGTACATTACTTTTTTATTTATTTTTCCTTTTCTTTGTTACATGTTAATCAATACGATTACCAAGGAATATGATAATTAAATGTAATTTTAACCCCTTTGCTGGTTTCTGCTGTTGCTGTGTTATGAGTCTATTCTGTGTGAAGCTGCAGCTCGTACAGGAGGACGAGGCGCGGTTCTTACGTCGCCTTCTTACTCCATGGAGCTTTTGCACTAAAATCTAGGAAATAACTGCAGAGATTTCTCTCACTGCTATTCAGGGAATCTCTGTGAGTGTCAGACAGGGAACGAGACGCCGGCGGATGCCGAGATGGCAGGAGAGTCAGACACATCCAGCTATTACTACTAATTACTAAAGGTAAATGCCCCACCGGCCCCGCTCCTGCCCCCGTTATACAGACGCTTACCTGGGTGCAGCTCAGACCCCGATCCTCGCCTCGGCTGCTGAATCTCACAGATATTTGTACCGTGTGACGTTTTCCCTGCAGGCCGATCCCCGCCTGGAAAGCCCAACGCGCCGAGCGGCTCCCAAAATGCTGCCGGCCATCAGTGCTATTTTTAGAGCGAGCTCCGTGCAATAAGCACAGGTTTACCCAGTTAGATTGTGTCGATTAATATTTGGCCCCTAACTGTGTCAGTCCTTAACATGCCCCTTATATTTGGGGCAAGGTCACACTGGGTTCTGTTCCTCCTACCTGTCTTCAAGCAGGGAACGGGTACATTCGAGAATAATATTCAGCCCTCAGACTGGGAGAAATAAGAGATGTAAAGCTGGGTTTAATTATTTTGATTCTGTATATAACGCTGTCTGTGCTGCTTTATTATCAGTGCTGGTGCAGAGAGGGTTAATACGGTGAAAGAGGAGCCGTTCGTTAAATATACCCAGTATACCCTGACATCCACTTCAGTTTATGATTTAGTTACATGCAGGGCCAGACCGGGGGTGATGAGGCGGCGCTGGCACTTTAAGGCCGGCTGTCTATTATATGAAGTGAATCCGGCGGCCGGGCAGATCCACCCGCTACATGCTCCAGCTCCCGATCTGCCGCTCCAACGTGTGTGGCTTTCTTAGCCAGCGGCCCACCAGGAATTTGCCCGGGTGCCAGATGGCCGGTCCAGGCCTGTGCATAGCTGATAAGTGAGTGACCCTCACGCCGCTAGTACTCCGACCTGTCACAGCCCTACTGCTTATTTTAATGATACAACTTAAATAGAAAGTGAAATATAAAAAAGAAAGTTTTCAGAAACTTCTCACAAGATTTATCTTCAAATAACAAAATTATCCAGAAAATGCAGTATTAGGGTCCTCATGATCAGACCTCCCAAGTGGGGCCTCAGGGCAACGCAGTTATAAGGGGCCCCTCTAGAAGAATTATTTTAACATACCTGGGAACTTTTGGGCTACCGTAGCGACCCTTGAAGGACGCGACCAGGACTTCCCCCTGATGTCAGTGGGTTTTCCCTGTGATGTCAGTGGGCGTTCCGCTGACATTGCGGGAAACACCCCCTTTTAAAGGGGAAATGGGCAGGGAGTGGGGCTTGTCAGGATCTTGCCTCTGGCTTCTCCTTTTGGGGGAAGTTTGGTGCTGGATGTGGGAGGCCTGGGGATTGAGGCCTAAGGACTGAGGCCTGGGGATTGAGGCCTGTTCAGCAACTGTGCAGAGGGTTGCTATAACCATCTAAAGGAAGCAGCTCAGCAGACAGCTGTCTCCAGGCCAAGATACCTAGGCCTTATGGCTGAGATTGCTGTGAGCAGTGAGGAAGGTAGTAGATGAAGAAGCCGGCACCCGACTGATTTTGTTGCAGGCCGTGGAGCGGTGAGATGGAGATCTCTCTTCCTGTCACACACAGGACTGAAGTGAAGCCCCGAGTCGTGTTTTGTGTCAGGTGAAAAATAAAGATAAAATGATCCGATTATGACTGGATTAGGCGTAGTTCTCACACAAACTTATCATTTTCTGTCAATGGGCTGATATTTACGTTTTTTTAATAAATTGATATCATTTCGTCAGGAGATATATTCGTCTGAGAATTAATCCAGTGGCGGGAACAATAATATCCAACTGTCTGATGGCTTCACTTCAGTCACAACAGGGACCCCTGCACTCTGTTCCACAATTAGGCCATTTTCCAGTGCCACACATTAATGGGGGATGAATACAGAATAACCCATCATTTATGGGCCCCGACTATGTACACCGACTAATGGTAGCCGGCTGCCCCTAGGGTGGAGCTTAGGGTGGGTCGCGGTGTTTGTTTGTGGCCAGGTAGCGTTATATGGGTGATAGATATGTTGATTAGGGGTTGCATTTATTTAACCCCTATATGCCGGCACAGTATACACCATTATATTTAACTTACTGCTGGTTACTGATAACTTAGGGATGTTCCCAACCGGACTCAACATCCATACCCTCGATGCCCAGCCGGGAGGAGGCGCTGCCGCCGCCACGTACCCCAACTGCAAGGGAGCGGAGGCTGAGGATCGGCCTGCAGCGGGTAAGGGGGTAACTGGGGTTATGGATCGCAGAGATATTGGTGACTCTACACAAAACCTGTCACATTTATTAATATCTGCATGAATATATATATAGTATATGTGTGTGTTTAGATATATATATAGTGTATATGTGTGTGTTTAGATATATATATAGTGTATATGTGTGTGTTTAGATATATATATAGTGTATATGTGTGTGTTTAGATATATATATAATGTATATTTGTGTGTGTGTATATATATATATATATTGTGTATGTGTGTGTAAATAG
>VKOC01005473.1:0-33755 GCA_009364415.1 Spea multiplicata | reverse complement strand
GGGCTGAAGACAGGAAGCCCACTGGACAGGGCTGAAGGCAGGAAGCCCACTGGACAGGGCTGAAGGGAGGAAGCCCACTGGACAGGGCTGAAGGCAGGAAGCCCACTGGACAGGGCTGAAGGGAGGAAGCCCACTGGACAGGGCTGAAGGCAGGAAGCCCACTGGACAGGGCTGAAGGCAGGAAGCCAAACAGCAAATCAGAATCAGAATCAGGGCCAGGGCCTCATTGGGTTCTCAGTGGTTCTTGTGAACCAGACAAGAGCTTTAAATATTATATACAGTTTATTGGCAAGTACTGATATACAAATCAACCCTATACTCTCACAGATTGTCGGCCTGGGCAGGGTGCCCGGTATCCTTCTTTTTATGTCTGTCTGATTTCTACACCTACTGACAAATTGCAAATTCAAGATTAAGACAATTTACAAATCGCAACATCTTATTTGTGTTTATTTACATGCTTAGCATATTTAGTAAAATTTATAATCTGTGGCATAAAACGAGGTCATTTTAGATCAAGGTAAAATCAGTAAATGAATATATTTATCCATGTCTTATGTCAATCCATTCAATGTAATAACTCAACATTATTCGAATCATAACAAGCATATAGTATAGAAACTCAGCAGATATCATTCTTGGAATTCATGGTTATTTTGTGAATTTTGACATTATGTCTCTGAGCTCAAGAGAGACGTAATTCTCGAGTGCAAATTATGTAGGTTATGTTGGCGTTTCTCTTCTGTTTTTAACAAAAGCAGCAAAAATGAGCTCTGTTATGTCACAAGAATGTGACAAAATATTTAAATCTAAATATATATATATAATATTTATTTATATTTATTTAGATTGAAATATTTTGTCACATTCTTGTAGCACAGAGGAACGGTTTGTGGCTTTCCACAATAAACCCATCAGAGACAGACCGGTAACTTCCAGCCCAGGAGGCAAGCCTAGTATAATAATAACCCATAGAAGCTCCACAAAACTTTCCACAACAGATCTAATTTTAAGGAGATCATTGCTGGTTAATGACTTCTTTTTAGGAAGGAGTGGCCCATTTGGATGATCCACACCTATCAGTATAGTAGGGGAAAGCAGGGATCTCGCGATACGTCACAAGTTGGTTAAAGTGTGGAGTTACCGAAACCCAAAAGACCACGAAAAAAGCTCTGATAAGTAGAGGTTTTAGTGAATTTTGTAAATCACCATGAATATGTCTGTAGTGGTGGTCACTTTGAGTTTTGAGAAAAATCTAATCACGACCGAAGGACAATCCTGTCCCACCGAGAATTTAATGCACCTGCAAGTGGTGAACCTGGTTACGATTATCCTAGTTGTGCCCAAATAAGCCCCATCCACTCCCATAGGGAGCATGGGAGGAAGCAGGGCCGGCCCAACAATGGAGTCGACTGAGGCAATTGCCCCAGGCGGCACTTTTGAAGGGGCGGCACTTTGCCGCCCCAAGCGCTTTTTTTTTTTTAAGCGGGGGAGAGAGAGGGGCGCCGAGTGGTTTTCGCTTACCCGCTCGGCGCCCCTCTCCTCGCCTTGCGGCGAGTCTCCCTGTTCAGGTCTCCACGTTCGGCGGTGCCGGCTTTAATGCTTGTAGCGCTGAAGTAACATCAGGTTTAAGGTAGAGTACAAAAAGGTTAGATTAAGCTGTCGGCGAAGTTTAAAATGCCGCCCCGGCGGGGGGGGGGCGGCATTTTAAACTTCGCCCCAAGCGGCATTAAGTCTTGGGCCGGCCCTGGGAGGAAGGGTAGTTTTGTCTAGGGGGCTCTAAGTTATGCCCATCAACCCAACCCTAGTTATGCTGTCCAGCAGGAAGCCAAGGTAAGATGGCTAACAAGGAATTTACTTGAATGCATCCCTTGCCGGGGTCCTTAGATGCCCCCTTAGGTAAGTCGGTCTATGTTTGCCCTTAAACGTATGTTCAGGTAATAAACACGTTTGACCGCGATTCTCTTGAAACATTTATCTTGCTACGCTATGTCTCGCCAGAATTTTATTCTCAACGTGAGGTTTATTTTCACTGTGTCATTTTTATATCTGTCAGCAAGTAAACAGCGGAAGCCTCCCCAGCTAACTGTGAGATTTCCATCTGCTCTCTTGTTTACTCAGCTGCTTGCGCGACACACACTGCTCTATCTAATGTGTTATAATCTTTTCTCAACAGTCCCTTTATAATTGTTCGGTGTTTCTAAGCTATCGCCTGCTGTTGCAGAATCACTGAAAGTTATGAGTTTGATGGCTTAAAAGTGTTCGTCTTCTCGAAGGTTTGACACCAGCGTGGCAGTGGCGGTAGATATGTCTTGTTTCGTTCGACGGCTCTAATTTTTTTATGGGCCGTTGGATAAAACGCCATGTTTTAAAAATAAATTAACGTGGGTTAAAAAGGAGGGAAGTGGGTAGATCAAGCAAGTAAAAGATAAAACTACAAATTAAATTGCTCCAAACTTCCATCGGAGGTATGTTTAAGGTTCAGCTTGTTTTCTTGAGCCGTGGATGGCATGGAAGGAACGTGGTACAAGGCAACTAGGAGCCAAGCTATACCTCTAACTGACTTATGGAGCTGACGTGGAGACAACCCCTCTCTATTGTCCAGAAGGACCACCACACCACATGGTGGAAGCCACCAGCCCCAAACCTCCCCTTAATGACAAAGCCCGTACATGCACGGGCTCAAAATGCATTGTTTTCAATAGGTTTAGGGACCGCCCATTGTCCTTAAGGGGTTAACAACAGAGAGTGGCAACAATGCCAAAGGTGTTTGTGCCAAGGGTTGACCACCATCTAAATGTAACAGGAAGAAACATTGTGTCATTCAAGAAGCTTTGTGTACAAGGAAGAGCACAAATAGTTTGTGACCTCGAGCATGTTATTTACTAATCCCACACCACCATTTTCATCTGCCTTTTGTTGACCCAAATTACTCACCTGTATGCAAGCATGGTGGCGGTTGGTTCACAGATGACCATCAAGCCACAGAACAGAGAAACAGTAGTTTTATTCTTTTAAATTTATAATGTAAAAATAAGTCTGTTTTTTTTGCTGTCATCATAACCTCTTAACCAAGAGAAAGCGCAAATTACTAATGAAATGATTCTTAAATTGTTTCCCAAAAACATTGATAAAAAATAACAATTTAAACAATAATCACTGGGGAGATTGAATTGAAAGGCATGACGATTACGAAGAACACTGTGCCTAAATATTTTGATTATTTTATTTGATAGATAATAACCTGTGTTTTTTTACTTGTTATTTTTGGTCAAAAATGTTTATTTTAAAGAGACACTCACAGCATTTTATTGCACAATATAGCAGTGAGGTCCCTATTAATTTACATCGTACCCCTAGTCCAAGGGCCCCCTGTCAGCTACAGTGCTGGTTGGTGGGGGTGCACTGGACGGGGGGCCTAAAGGGACCCCTTTGCGCATGCACAGAAAGCTCTCCCATTCATTTCAATGGGAGCACTTTACGCTCTATGTCTATGTTAACCTACTCTAAACCATTTACTGTTTTCCCTCCCCTTTTACTCCAGTGGCACTCTTAGAATTTCCAGGGGGGGGGGGCAAGTGCGCTCTCTTGCCCCTTCCTCCAGACACCCATGGCTGTTAATGTACCTGGAAACTCTCCGGGGTTTGACCCAGAGCCTCCGGGTGAAGTCCTGCTTTCCCGGGGTCTCTGGGTCAGTTTTGTCCTTTTTTCGCAGATAGATTTCCCTTTAAACCAGGCATTCCGCACCAAAGTGAACTTTCAGCAAAGATGTATTCCGATCCGAGCCCTGTATTCCAAACCAATCAATTTAGAATGCTGTAGAAGCCGAAGGGTTAAATATGATCCATTCACATCACATTCGAAGTTTACATAAGGTGAAAATATTCTTTTATAGCTTCTTTTTCAACCCAAAAAATAATTATACCTTGGACTAATGCATATGTATGATCTTATAATTATAACCTGCAATACTGAGATTATTTTTACCTCTTAGCTCAGCGTTTAAACACAGCTTAGTTACTTGCTGGGCTCACTTGAACGAAGACGTGTTGCTTCTCCTATGATCATCGAGCGACCTACACGGAGGTTGCAATTTGTAAACACACAGAATTTGTACGTAAAAAAAGCGAAATCCTGGGACATCTTCAAAAAACCAACACAATCAACCGGATACACACACAAGAATATACCGACTTCTAAAAAAACACACACAAATTGCTTACGTGTGCTACATTATTCCACAAGCTGATGTGCAATCTCTTGGGTAGCTTCCTATACAATATGTTCTTGGGATCTGCACCATTATTCTACGCCATTCAGTTTTCTGTTGTTAATATACTTTTTCTTTTGAGTTCAAATCGCCTTTCCAAAGGTAGATAAGGAGAACGAAGAGAATTCCAGGGCCGGAGATGGATTAGATAATGCTGGCTCTGCCACACGTTGCCACTGATCTCGTCTTTCACATTTAAACAATATATCACTGAAACAAACAGAAAGCACAGACTATAGGAAGTTTTATTAAATGAATTTAGTTATGATGATGACACATCAGGGAGTTCAGACAGTAGGCGTTCTCAGGACTGGCCCTGAAGGATCTAGGTATGAGCAGGCCTGGAGTGGCCACCACCTGGCACATTGGACAAATGGAGAGTGCGGCCTCCAGCGGGATAGGCCTGGCCGCACTCACGTCATCAGACGGCCGCTGGCCTTAAAGTGCCAGGGCCGCCTCTTCAAAGCTAGCCCAGCCCTGGGTATGAGAACCAACTGATGGTCCTATGAAGATGACCTGTTAAGTTTGGGAATTGGTGCTAAGTCAGCCCTACAAAAATGTACACAGAAACGCCTTATAATTGTACAAAAAGGCTTAGTTCATGGGTGCAGAACATCTAGAAAATTGCCCTAGATTCATTCCTAAACAGTAAGCCATAAGGATACTTATATACAAGGCCTTTAGGTCTTATTTTTCCCGCAATTGTTAATATTTTCGTGTTACTGAAGTCGTTCCTTGGAACCAAAAGTGTTAATCGTTTCATTCGTGATTTCATTAGTTTCATGATTGCAATTAAGTTTCCCAGATCAATAAGCCTCTGCGCTGTTATACAAATGCCATTGGATCGAATGCCACTAGAAGGATAGATACAAAAATATAATAAACATCATTCTTGCGCTCTTTTGTAAGACTGGTTCATTCTGTGTCTTTATCATAGTTGGCACATAATTCTGTTGTGTTCTTTCCATCAGGTCGATCCCTCTCCTTTATTCAAATGTATTTTAAAGTATTTTACATTAAATAAGACCACGTAATGCTGTTTACTGAATAAAATAATCAACATAATATGCTGTATATGGATTACTTATTCAATAATAGACTTGTGCACTTTTTTAAATGAAAATTGCCTTTTTTATACATTCTGTACATGTGCTGAATCATCTGCCAATGTCTGTCTGCCCAGGTCCAGTGCCCTGCTACTACTACTACTATAGTCTTGAATGATTTCCACTTTTGAATCATCATTCTCACTGTAGGATGATGGACTTTAAATTGTTTTAAAATTGCCTTATAACCCTTACTAAATGGATGGTCAGCAACGATTGCTTCTGTAAGATCATTGTCTTTCCTCCTTGGCATGAATGCACCAGACCAGCAAACTGTTTATAGAGGTGGTCCCACTTGCTGATGATCAGTTACTCAGGGGCATTAGCAGCGCCTGTCTGTTACTTAGCATCTTAATTCCTTAATTAAGTCAGCTTTTCACACATGGCTTCTCCATTTTGGCTTTATTTTTGTTAAATAAACCATGACACAGTGTGATATGTCATGTGTTGCCAAAAATATTTACCTATTTTTTTGACCTGCTAAGGAACAGATGATTGTCCAAAGAGGGTGTGTTTTCTTTTTAACACGACTGTATATATTGACCTGCTTTATTTTATATATAATCCACTTTATGAGCAGAGGTGCGCTAATGTGAAACCTGCGCTTAATGTCTTATAAGTCTTGTTCACTAGAGGATCGCGCTGTTTTTAGTTACATACCCATATAAAAAGATAAAACACACAGGGAGACCTCTTCAATAACGTTTGCGGTGGTACGCCAGCATGTTGTTGTGCTGCTGAAGACAGTATAATTATAACGCTAATGCTAGGAGTGCACTTGGCAGGCTGGTTGTTATTTCAGGGACTAAATATGCATGAATATTTTAATATGCTGGAAGGAGGCCCCTGTAACTGATTTGCATTGTAATTGATTCACAATTTCTAAAATAAAATATGCTTTGTTATATGTCTGAACAACCGAAATGCCTTGATATGTTTGGATGCTATTGTTTTTATGCACAGTCTGTGAATAGGCTCAAATTTAGCATAAAATGGCAAACAAATCACTACAGGAAATACCGTACTTTAAATATTTCAGCTCAAGCTGAGAAAATATACTTGACATTAAATACTAAATGAAATGCTATATAAATACACTATAAATACATAGCACTTAATGCAGTAGATTTAAACTACTATCTACATTATTGAATGTAATAGCACAGGCGTGAAATAAAAAAAAACATATTTGGAGCCTCTAAGCTTGGTTTGTGAGACAGTGTTGATTATGAATCAACCAATAGAAAAGTCAGGGTGACTTCCGAGGTTGGGTTCTTTTATGGTCAACCATAGTTCCTGTTGATAAACAAAAGTGTCTTTCCATGGAGCCCAACTACAGGTTCATATTTCCTCTTGTTGTATGTAATTTTTGTAAATCTATATGAATTTTGAAGTTCACAAAGAACCGCTTTCCAACATTTAACCACAGGTGTTTTTTTTCTGTTCTGCATCAGTCCATATGTAAATGCCTGATAAATGTCTTTAAGTGTCTTTCACCTCTACATATTGATGGTAACAGTCCCAGGATGGGAAAGATACATTACTTACTTCCATCTTAAAAAAAATGCATGGCTTTTGTTCATGTCCTCATTATCTCCCATCTTGACTACTGTGACTCTGTCTTAGCTGGTCTCCTTATTACCCATCTTATACCTTTACAATCCATTATGAATGCTGTTGCCAAACTTATCTTCCTTACCCATTGCTCTACCAACATACCTCCCCTCACTAGGTGCCTGTGTGCTTCAGGATTCAATTAAAAATCCTGACTCTCACCTTCGAAGCTCTTCATAGAGTTTCCCTTACTTACATCTCCTCACTCATCACTAAATGCAATCCTAACCGGTCTCTCTGCTCATCCAATGTTCCCCGTCTATCCTTTGCTTACAAGATTTCAGAAGAGCTGCCCTATCATCTGGAATGCCCTTTCCCCATCTATCTGTCTCTCCCTCTACCTTCGGTGTTTCAAAAAAAATCCCTCAACGACCACTTCTTTAGAGACGCCTAGCAACTGACACTAACTTTTTTAGTCCCTCTTCTGCTTTCGTGTTGTCTGTTTTACAAATGATGGCTTCCAGTTGTGAAGGGAAGTAAGCATGATGTGTCTTTCATCTGCTGCACCAAGTCTATGGCCGAAAACTGCGTCTACTGTCCTCAACATTGCCATTTCTTTGTGTTTCTTCAAAAAAGCTTGGACAGAACATCTAGAAACCCCTGTCTGATGCAGTATAACTACATTGTGTCTTGTTGCTGTGTCTTGTCATGGTGTATGACTTTAGACAATAAACTGTCTTCAGCAACCTCACCTTGTTAGATTCCTTACCCAGATTTATTCCTCCTACGCAGCCGTTTCTGTTCAGTTGATGATTGTGTTTCAACCTACATATTAAATTGATGATCATTAGCACCTGTTTGGTATAATTGTTTAATCAAACGTCAAACTATATGCCTACAAAATCCTTGACTTTGCGCGAGTGTTCCTAAACGAACTGATGCAGTCTTGAAGACATAGGGTGGTCACGACAAATATTCATTTGATTTTGATTTTTCTCCTGCTCGCTCACTTTGCATTTTGTTAAATGACAAGAAATAAACTATTAACATGTCAACTTTCAAAGCATTCTTACTTTACAGCATTTTTTCCAAACCAGACACAATATATATTGTCTACGCATCAATGGCTGTGTGCATAACATATTTTTCAGATGATCAACCTAATAATCCTCATTAATATTAACGTAATATTAACGTTTTAATAAGTTTTCATGTTTGAAAATAAAAAATTTTAAAAACACAAGATTTTTTTTTATTTATTTAAAGTGACAGCCGTGTCTAGCAGTGACAATGCCTGAGCAAAGATGCAAGCCATATGGTAACAGGAGGCAAACCTTCCAGGTCTTTACAGAAGGACTTCAAACGACAAGAGAAGGTTGAGACCATGTAATTCTATTTAAAGAGACAGTATCATACCCCCCCCCATTTTCTATTAGCTCTTAATTATCACAGTGGCAGTGTCTTGGTAAAGAAACGAGCCATATGGGAAGGCGAGAGATTTCTCCCAGGCCTTCTAGATGAAGTCTTCAGAAGTCATCATTCCAGTAATTTCTATTAAAGAAAAAACCCACTGAAATAATTTATTCCATCGGCAGCTTTGGGATCGAAAATGTTTTCAAACTTTAATCGTGTCATGTTTTTATTAGCATATATAATAAACTAATTAAGAATGGGAAGCATCTGTGAACCAAGGAAGCCATTCTGTCTAAGGGGTCTTGTGATATTGGCAACCATTGCTGCTTCATCATACGTTTGCTAATGATGCCATTACATCATATATGTGACCTCTTTGTGCTACCTTCCTGATTATTTAATGTCTTATTCATTAAATATTTTTTTTTTCTTTTCTACAAACACCCTCTTTTATATTGTTAATGCCCCCCTTTGGAATATTTCTCATTTGGGGCTAATGCAGCATAGTATTTGGTCTATAAGGATGAACTTGGCTGGCACTGAGAAAGCTGGCAGCAGTTATGCTTAAAGCAATTTATGTTCTGTGTAGTTTCTGGGGTAGAACATATTTTCCAGGCTCCGGCTGAGACAGTGGGCATTAATTGAATAATTGTTAATCCCCCTCCAAGAACCATCTGCTGAAACCTAATCAATGTCAAAGACCAGCGCACGGGCTCACAGCACCATCTAGCTGGTAAAAAAAAATTGTAATTGTTTAAAGTGGAATATGGAAAAAAAAACAACATAACAACATACGATGAAAAGTAAATAATTAAAAAAATACAATAAAAAATAAATATAATAAAATACAATTCAGTTTTATTTAGCTGCTATAAATATAAGGGGGGGGGAATAAAGTTCAGCTGGCTGTTGACTATAGTTAATTTTCTTTACTCTTAAAATGGCATTTCTACCAATACACAAGAAAAAAAAAGAAATACACAAAAAATGAATGGCTAAATGAATAACCCAATGATTTAGAATCCTAAAGTGACGTTACGGGGAGGTTGTAAAAGAGAAAAAGAATCATATCCCAGCGCTCTGAATTATTAAGTGATATATGCCATGAGGGTCTGCAGATCGGGTGAGTTGTCCCCATCACTCCATTAACGGCTGCGGTGCTTCAGGGAAGCCAATGGTCCAGTAGTCCATTTGGCTTCGAGTAGATGCTTAGATGCCATTCTAGGGCCAGGCAGGAATATAACGCGTCATCTCACCTCACCGACATAGCCTGGCGCCTGGAAATCTCGGTTCAACCAGCAAAACAAAGGCAAGAAATATAACCCCCTCCGTTCACGAGATTCCTGATTATTTTGAGTCCAGCGTTGCTTGAAAACAATCCATTTATTTATCCATTAAAAGCACAGGCAGTACCTGCTGCTATCAGAACGCCGCCTGATGCGCTGCACCATTAAGGACTTATCATCATAGGAGAAAACGGCATCAGGCCATGCGGTAAGCACTATGATCACAATTAGAGTAACGATGCTTTTATTGGGTAAATAAATGGATTCTTTTAAGGTAGCGCCGACCTCCAAATAATTCAATCGAGCTGTTTTTTTTTAGGTAATTTAATGTAAAATCTTATTTGCAAACACAATAAAGTAACCAAATATCTCTCTTTTATACACAAATGTGACACTTCATAGTCTGTTATTAGTGTTACCAACATGGAAGTATTCTGACTTTTCCGATCCTATTAATCTGAAACGATTTCGCCATTTGAAGGGTGGCGGGCTTCTCATCTTGCGATTAACTCCTTAGGATCCACGGCTGCAAGAACTGGGTCTTTATATAGTCAACGGGCTGGCAAAGTTCCCCTGTAAGTTGTTGGCTGGGAACACCGTTAAGCGAATAGGGAACGCATCTTCATTCGCAGTCTCTTCAATGCTGTGTGTATATTTTATTTTCGACAACAGTTATCAAATCACTCCAGACTTCCCTGATTTATGATATACAAATGCCGAATGCTTTTAGTTTTTGCAAATTTATCACTTATAACAGTACGGTACTTTGCAAATGCCAGAATCAATATATACTAAAGTGACCGATGTTGTGAGGTTGTTCTAGGCTACTATATTGTCTCTGACTCCAGATCCAGCACAGAATCTATTGAAATTCATTCTCTAACACACCTTGTCAGCTCAGGGAGATGAACTACATACTTTATAGAGAGAGAGAAAAAAATGTTGTGTGTCCTTGGCTTGGTTTCCTCAAAGAATTCGGAACTCTGAGACTCATTATGATAGATTCAGTCATGGCTGAACTTGCCCTCCATCGCATAAAACTAATGCTGGTGGGTTGCGGACACTGGCTAATAGCATATTTGTATTGTATATGGAGCTTAATAGGTCTTGTGCGAGGATTTTAAGTATCAATGTAGGCCAGTCCATCAACTGGATCAGAAATAGGAAGATCGTGATGAAGGAAGGAGTTATCGGGTTCTAAAGTTGAGTTTTGAAAAGACAGCACTGCCCAGAAATGAAGTAATATGTTTAAATCATAATAGCTAACATGAAAAGGGAAATAATGGACCAAAAGAAAGGGTCCAGGGTTCTTAGAAAGACAAGAAGGAGTCTATTATTTGATTTCCGTACATGCCATACTTTTTTATTTCTTAATTTCTTGAAGAAAACTGGAATTGTCCAATACTCCAGTATTTTGATCCATATCCTTAAGATCCAGAAGATCCTAGTATATCCATTGGGCTGCTTGGGGGAACCAAGCTTGGAGAGTAGTAAGGCAAATGAGTTGGAACTCAGGTACATTCCCCTTTAGGAACTGGATTATCCATAGAATACTGTTCACAAACACTTGTGTCAGATGGGAACATACTTAAGTCAGATGGAAACCCTTCTGCAGCTCCCCCATTGATGAAGAAGCTGGCAGAAGATATGGACACAAGTATCTAGGTGGCAAGCCGAGGTAGTCAACTATAGTAGTAGGTAACCCAGATGAGTGTGTACGAGATAGGGTCTGGAGCTTAGCCAAATTAACACCTCACTATCATAGGTCCCAGAAAGGTTCTGTGGTTGACAGAATAAGGGAAATAGCCAAGTTGTCACAACAGTTTATTGCACAAAGGCACCAAAGAGGTCATGCGGCAAGCAGATCGGAGATATAGCCAGGATCAGATGCTGTAAGACAAGCCCACCAAGCACAGGCACCTGAGGCAGAACCTGAGGGGAGATAGGGATTGTAGCCAGGGTCCATATCCAAATAGCAGGGTTAGACTGGAGCTAAGTCATTAGTAGCAGAGAGAGAGTGAAGTAGTTCTGCCACTTTACAGATCTCTGGTCAGACCTCATCTATAGTATTGTGTATAATTCTGGGGACTCCAGGAGTCCAGAACTAGAAACATATTTGATGCACCACCAATGCCAGGCCAAGTTCCTTGAGTAGTTTATAGAAGTTTTATAAATTTTCCTCTGCTACTTACTTTATGCCTGTGAACCGATAATAACCCAGTCTAAGGCAGATACCATCCACAATATTAACTTCAGCTATCCGCCGCAAAAAAAAAAAGACACGGTATACAAGCCTAGACACTTGACTTTTAGAACCGATGCTTGTGAACAGAGCAAAAAACATTCTACAGTAATTGACAATAAAAATAAGTCAATGTAAGGCTCTTAGAACACTGTAATATTTCATTTGAACTCTTTGTTGCAATTTATTTCCATTTCACAAATGTTTCAAGTTGTTACGGTAAAGGATAAAGAAATATTGACATTCAAGATCAAAAAATGTATGTATACTAAGTGAATTTTCAAAGTCCATTTATTAAAAAATATTTCAGCTGTTATAGCTACAAAGGGGGGACCAACTTTATATTAATGAATATTTAGAATGTGATGTCATCAAAGTCCCTGTTGGTGTAACGGTCAGGTGTCCCAATACTTTTGGCCATATAGTGCATTTTTTAGTTGAATTACTAGTGAGTTTCATATTATAATGAGTTTTATAAAATCTACACGCATGCTGATATATTGTGATCTTGTCATAATCACCACTTTCCCGTACATGATGGTGTGATGATTATATCAGTTTGTTGCCAAAATCCTGCAACGTCTGTCACTCTAAATGTTTGTTTTTTTTCTATCAATGTTCTTTAAATCCTTTGTTGCTCTTTCTCAAGTTCTTCTAATAATTATAAAAGTGAAAGTATTATGGGTGATAGACTGTGGTGGGTATGGCTGAGTGTGATTTGTGTGGCTGAGAGAAGTGTGTGTGTGGCTGAGTGTGGTTTCTGTGGCTTAGAGTAATGTGTTTTTACACCTTTTCCCTTTAGTTGCTGCCGGGCACTGAACATTGCGCTGCCTCTCGGTCACACATGTGGCGTCACGTGTCCTCCAGACCACCAGCGCTACTATGTAAGAGATCGTTCAGATGTAGCCACAAAAGGGAGGCATCGGAACTGTCAATATCGCAGCCATGGAAGATGCAGGAGAGTCTTCATAAGCTCGGGAAAGTCCCTCGAATTTTGGGATAGCTGGCACAGGTTAAGAAGAAATTAAGAAAGTACGGCTTCATTTTTCACTTTGTTGCTCACCCCAACGTTAACCAAAACAGAAAGGAGCAGTCCACAGGTTCCTTCGAAAGTAGAGAGTTTTAATTTGTTTCATTTTGTGTGTTTTTTCTTACATAATATGTATAAACAGATCTGAAGTCTTTACTTAAGGCATTCTAGTAGAACACTGTATCATCTAAGCTCACAATTAAAGGTTCTTTTCACCTGCCGTATAATCATTTTTAATATTGTTAATTTCTGCCTTTTCTACCATAACAGCGCTACAGAATGCTCTATGAATATAATGTCCAGTAAAATAAGACTAGTTTATACTTCACTTCCATAAAGCTCTTGGTTTCTGACATCGCCCAAATAACCAATGCAGCCAGCGCTTGACATTTGGTCGCTGAGGTGGATCCCAGCCAGGGCCAGGCCGACACTGGAGCCGAATGGGTCAAAGTGCCCTTTTTTTTTTTTTTAAAGCGGAAGAGAGAGAGAGAGGGGCGCAGAGTGGTTTTCGCTTACCAAGTTGTCAGTACCCGCTCGGCGCCCCTTTCTCTCTCTACTCTGCAAGCCCTCTAGCTTGGTCTCAGTGCTGCCTTGTAATGCTGAGCGCCGGAAGATGACGTCATTTCCGGCGCTCAGCATTACAAGCCGGCACCGAGACCGAGCAGGGAGACTCGCCGCAGGATTGCTGAAAGGTACAAGGGGGGGTAGGGTAGATAATAGGAGAGGAGAGGCAAGGTAGATAACGGTGTTCTTTGGTGTGCAGGTTAAGATAATGGGGGGGCGGCATTTTAAACTTTGCCCCAGGCGGCATTTTGTTTGGGCCAGCCCTGATCCCAGCTCTCCACTTTCTATTAGCCACCTGCACCAATGTCCATTCCAGCCCGCATCTCATCTTTAATCCGGCAAGAAATAATGGTGTACGGCTATTCTAGATGTAGCAATTACTGTATAAATTCTCATGAAAAACATATCTGTTAGCCGGTGGAAACATTGAATGCACTATGGTGAGTACAGAAGGTCAGGGCTCCTTTTCCGTTTCCATTGCACGGTTCTTATTCTGTTTTTTTCATATGTGTGTGTCAACTTTTTAATGATCACCTTTCTATTTTCTTAAAATTATGGACAATTCAGTATTTAGTCAATGCAATCACAGCCCGCAACAATTTCAATCAAACATTTCCCATGCTTGTTTGTAGCTGGATTATAGGTAAATACTTTACGTCTCTGTATTTTGGATGGCGGACAGAAGCCTTTTTCCGATAATAATAGTACCGGATCCAGAACTTTTAAAGAATTGTTTCTTTTGTCAAATATATTTTATAGCTATTTTCCAAATATATATCTAAGGTTTACAGCCTGCTACAATGTAGCCTTTGTAATCTTATAACGTTATTTGTCACAGTGTCAGGTATTCGCAATGGTCACTTTTCTTTGTAATCATGAAATAAAATAAATAAAATCCTACTGATAGGTACCTGCAAGCATGGCGCTCCTCTTCTCTGCTCTCTTCTTCAAGAAGGGAGAGACCCCCCTTCTCCTCACAGCCACCACAGCAGCAACCACCACAAAGAAGATGGGAGACTACGCCACACGCAAGATGGCCGTGGGTCCTGACAACAGGAAGTGATGTTTCGGACCGGTTTTGGCACCAAATTTCAATTTTACATCCAATTCTTCTGGTCCCTATTTAAACCTTTCCGTTTCCCGTGGCCCTTGCCCTCTGATGGTCGCCTTTGCTCCATAGTGCTTGTCCTCCGTGTGCGTTATCCTCTCTCAGTCCTTACCTGTTTGACCTTGGCTTGTTCTTCATTGGCGTTGATTCTCTGGTCTCCTGGCCTTGGCCCGTTATCCGCTGACCCTGATTCCGGGTATCCTGACCTAGGCTTGTTTGACCTCTATTTGATAACCCTTGGGGTTCTACCAACTACAATGATGTGATGCCTACAATCATTTACCATTTCAAAATAACAAAATGCATACACATATAATTGGATGGTAGAATAAACCCATTTGGCCCACCTAGTCTGCCCATTTTTCCTTACGTAAGACTCAGGTCTGAATGAGTCCTTGAATTTGTCTTAGACTCAGGATAGTTTTATCAAATACAGGTTTAAATTCCATTACTGTATTAGTCTCTACCACTTCTGATTGGAGGCTGTTCCATTTATCTACCACCCCCTCAGTAAAGAAAAGCTTCCTTACATTACATCTAAGTCTCTTACTTTTTACCACTTTCTGGAAAAATTTAAAAAATATATATTTTTATTATATAGAATGCATATTTTTTACTTTATCCTAATGTATATATAGTTTATATTTATATATAGTATATTTACAGGGCCGGGCCTACAATGGAGCCCCAAGCCCCAAGCGTTTTTTTTTTTGTAGCGGAGGAGAGAGAGAGGGGCGCCGAGTGGTTTTCGCTTACCCGCTCGGCGACCCTCTGTCTCTCTCCTCTGCGGCGAGTCTCCCTGTTCGGTCTTGGTGCCGGCTTGTAAATGCTGAGCGCCGAAGTGGCGTCAATTTCCCCGGCGCTCAGCATTACAAGCCGGCACCGTAGCAGAGCAAGGAGACTCGCCGTAGGACTCTTTAAAGGTAAGTACCGGGGGGCGGGGATAATTGTGTCGGCGAAGTTTAAAATGCCGCCCCCCCCCCATTTTAAACTTCGCCCCAGGCGGCGTTAAGTCTTCGGCCGGCCCTGTATATTTAGCAATGTATTTATTGTTTTCAGCATGAAATAAAGTGCTTTTTTCAGTAATATATCCTTGATTGACCACCAGAGGGATCGAGTAACAAATGAAAATTGCAGTGTCCTCGATCTGACACTAGGGGGTGATGTTGATGACTGCTGACCCCTTACAATTAAAGGACATTGTAGTTATTGTACACAAGCTACATATATCTGGTAACATTCTTATTCCATGCATGTAAATAATTCCCTCACTGTATTTACCTTTATCGCCAATATATGGGATCCATATCCAACAGATGGCAATAGGTTATCGAATGGATATTTTTACAACATATCACACCATGCAAAGAAAATGTGTAAAAAAATCTATTAATGATCTTTTTGCCATAAAAAATATAAATCCCCCCCCCCCAAGAGCTCTCATGAATTACTGTGCAAATCTGACTCAACTGGAGACTCGGATGTTACCATGAATCCGATAATTAAAAGTTCAAGACTTTTCATTTCTGTTTCCACTTTTAAAAGTCTCCAGGGTTTAAAATAAATTTTGTTCTTGTTCGTAATGTAAAAGTTTGTGATTTTTTTTTTCTTGCCGGCCATTCAAATGGTTAAGATATTTTCCACAAGATGGGACGAGGTGTGAACTTAAATGCATTTTTCATGAAATTCCTTATATAATATACGTCTCTTAAGTTAAGTATTTAATATATATTTTGGTAGTCATGGTGTAGATTATTAGGAGAAGGACTTAGATCTGTATCGCTAAAACCTTATCAAGGCTCTATTAGTGAAATTATAATGAAACTACAGCAATTTATCCCAAAATCGTTGCTTAATGAATAAAGTATGAAGGCAGGATCCGGTTCCAGTAATGGAGTCTAATTAGTCCGAAAACTTTTTGAAACCTGAGTCAGCAGTAAATGTTACCGCGTTAAATCCTCAATTATTTGCAATTCTGTGAGCAGAAAAGTATAGTGATCATGACAAATTATTTCTCGGTCATAGTAAGAACGTGCTGAGCGCACAGATACTGACTCACGTGTACGTGGTGCTCATAAAGTAATTGTTTAAAATGTTCTAAATTGTTTTGTTAATCAATAGTGATTATTTTTTTATATGTTAAAAATTAAATTAAAAGCAGATCTGTCATTTTTCCCAAATCCTACATTATACCAATGTATATATTACCTTGATCCGCTGCGGCTGCACAGGAACCCAGAGGAGTCACGTGAATGCACATCGCATCACATGACTGCGCTCGGTTCCTGTTCCTGCTCAAGCAAGGCAGAGGGGAAACAGCGGCCCCCACGGAAGTCGGCGAGCGGCAGCAGAAGGTGGGGGAGTAAATGAATGTATGTATATGTATGTATATGTATGTATGTATATATGTGTGTCTGTGTGTTAGCATGGATCCGTGTGTAGGGGGCACAGGAAGGGGGAACAGGGAGGCTGAAAGTGATGTGCATGTACTGGCTGTCTGAGCATGATAGGAGTGTGATTGCTAACAGTTGCTAGCAGCTAACATCACACACATATCATGCCCAGGCAGACAGTACAATAACTTTATGTAATTTTTTTTTTTTAATTTTGGCCCCCAAAAATAGGGGTGCGTCTTATACAATGGCGCGTCTTATACTTGGAGAAATACGGTACATATGTCTACAGACTAAAATAAGCAATATATATTTATTAAAGGCACCAAATGTATATACCGTGTGAGCAGCCCATTTGGCTTCTTGATATGGATCAGCATGATTATTCCACCCCAGTATATTATCTCTCCCCTATTAAGTTGCTGATTGTTATTGATTGGTTCAAACATCCCTTCTGGTTGAGGAAAATGATTACATAATGTTATTTGTACCGCTGTTAGACACGGATTCACGGCTTCAATAAATGAAACCAAATATCTTGAAACCAATTACGCTGATTTACCAAAAAACACACGCCATGGAACATTCAATATGCTAATTTAGTTATGTTGGCCTAGGCCAGTATTTGCTGCTTTCTATTTTCTCATATTTGTCCTGTAATTGCCCAAAATAACTTTTAAAAAACCTATGTAGAAGGATGTTTTTTTTAATTAAATTAATTTATTATTAATTTATAATTTATTATTTTTCAGATCTACGTGTTTCGTATAAATTATTCCAGGCAAAAAAAAAAGTGAATAAAATTACATTTTCCCACTGCTGTTTTGCTCTGAAAATGTAAATTATGCCTCTAAGAATTTAGAGAAATCTAGGGGGAGAAAATATCAGATGCTTAACCTCGAATAAGCAGAGCGTTTATCTACTGTACAAACAGAAAGGTGTCTCGAGTGCTAGAACTGATAAAATGTTCATAAAATATTTATAACACCTACAGGTAACGTAGCTACAGTATGCAGATCCCTGATATAACAAGAATGTAAAGTCGCTTTCTGTTCCATAAGCGTTTGACTGTCGATAATTGTAATTCTGTATCTATTCGTTGAATTAATCATTAAATCATTAAATTTGATGTTTTTTTCCAATATAAAAACAATTAGATATGTCTTTAAAGCAGCCCTTATAGAATTTTCTCCAAAAATATTCAAACCACAAAAACAAGTAAAAAGAC
This sequence comes from Spea multiplicata, assembly GCA_009364415.1. NCBI lineage: Eukaryota > Metazoa > Chordata > Amphibia > Anura > Pelobatidae > Spea > Spea multiplicata. The sequence continues at coordinate 15,561 of VKOC01005473.1, read as the reverse complement.
TATGGAGTAGAAAATCAATTCACACACATTATTATTATTATTATTTTATATATATAATATATACACACATTGGTATATAACAAAACAAGATGACTTTCTTACTTGTGCATTTGCTAATTAGAAAACAAATTTGTGTTTTCCGACCTTTTCGATTCTGAGAAAATTATTTTCTTTTGTTTTCAAAACAAAACAAAAAAGCGATTAGGCTTAGGAGAGGAACTATGACGTCAGGCGAGCGAATGAACGGTTTGCTCATTCGTGTTTGATTTTTCGTCGCTGTTTTGACTATTCGTTCCATTTGTACAATTTCCAATTAAAAACAACGTTAAGAAAAATATTCACCAGTGTAACATATCCTTCTGTTAAGTCTCATTTGGTGACAGATACTTAAAATTAGTTTAATCAGCAGTCAGAGCCGAAAGGGAAATATGTGATGGATCGTTACTTATTCTTTGCTTTTAAAGAATGTGCTGGTGACAGTTAATGCACAATGTGATCTAGAAACCATCAAATAATATATTAAGCTGTGATGTCTTCAATTGGTAAAGCAAGGGAGAATAGCGACAGATCCATTATCCTATATACTAACAATGTTTTCGTCTTCCCAGACCTTTGGTAAATGAGTTCCTTAAGGCTTCTCCCTTGAAACTATCAGGTAATTTAAAGCAACTCTCCAAAGGTTTTGAAAGCAAAACACTAAGTCAATAATGTGACATTAGCAAAAGAAATGGGGTTTTGTTTTCTTAGAGCGGTAAGTCTCGTAGTTAACACAGAAAATCACCAAAATATCTCCTGTTTTCGTTACAGAGATTTCAAGGGCTACCAAAAATAAACTTAATTCATATTTCTAGAGGTTTGAAAAACAGGGAGCATTAAATAAAAATCAGCCTGAAGTGTTTGTAGACTAGACAGGCTAGGTGGGCCAAGTGGTTCTTGGTTGGCCGTCAGAACCCATGTTTGCATTAATGGGGTTCCCTGGGTTCTATTTCCAGTTTTAGCTGATATTATACTGAAATATTAAATGAATTGATGAATATCAGCATAATCAATATGAGAAGCAGAGAATAGCAATCTTCTATAGGGTCCTTTTTAAATATAAGGTATTTTCACCAGCCTAATAAATATCCCATATCTAAAGTACAGTACTTTGGCATAGTATTGTAGCCAATATTTTGTATTTTTTTAAAAATAATATATATATATACCATATATATTTATAGTAATAGCTTCAAACATCCTTAAAGGGTTAATAATGCATTTTATTCCCTTCTACCCCTGAGCCAATTTTGCCAACCACATATCTCATAGATATAAAGAAAGATTTGTTTACTTTTTTGTACTTTTTTGTCCATAACAATAAACCTCTCCTATGCTATTATATTTTTTATAATTCTCTGCTTTCAAGAATGTTGCATAATATTTTAAAATTTCAAACTCCAAATGTGAAAGATTTTATTTTGCATTAAAAAGAATGTTTACGACAACATCCATTATTTTTGATTTTTTTTTTGTGCTTTTACTTAATGAGTCATATTTAATAGAACATCAAAAACAAGCCAAAACTTGAAAGAGTCTTTTGAAAGTCTGGCATTCGGAAACAATTTCCTTCAACAAGTTAAAAGTTGAAATATTTACATTTGTTAAACTCATACAAAGCGTTTCACAGTGTGAAATCTCTGCCAAATAGTGCAGACGGAATAATGATTTTTTATTTTCAGTGTGCAAATGAAAGAAAAAAAATAGTAATAAATTGTTCCATCTATCCTGACCCCTTTACTGCTCTCTAGGGGGGCACTAAAACAGGCCTTTTTTTAGAGGTGTTTTATAAAACGAACTAAAACACGGAACACAGTGTTAACAACGGGATCTGAAATAGTGGAAACGTATAATGGGTCGGACTTTCTTACCGTTTCATCTTAATAAACCTATTAAAATATAAGGATTTTTCTGGTTGTATAAGATTTGGTTCTTCTCTAAGTTCTATGAAGTGGGGCATCAGGAACGTAAACCTCATTCTGTTCAGTATCGCATTATCAAGATCAGCGCATTTCCAGCAAATACTATCTAAAAGCAACTTTCTAAGACATATATATTGGGGAGTCCGTCACACTGTATGGACATTTATTGCTTAAACCGCCACTACGTCAACAGTCATTACTTTTTCATGGCTATATTGCTAACCATGAATCAGGGGGACTCACTGAGACTCTCCTCCAAATTAAATCTCTCTCTGGACGCCATTAATGGGGTAGGTGGGGTGCTTATCCCTAAGGTTTGGTCAGAACCTGTAAATATGCACAAAAAGTACAGAAGCCCATCCTAAAAAGCTTACACATTAGGATTCGGGGGGCTGCTGAAAGGTGTACATGTTGGTCTTTTCAGCAGCATCCCGGAATCTGAATGTGTATGCTTTTGTCAAACCCCTTTAAGCAGATCTGTCCTTTTTTAAAAATTTCTATACACTAAACAAGCCTATGTTATCATACTTAGAGATTAAGTAATCTTTATATGTATTAAAAACATAGGAGCAGCAAATATGCACGATTGTTCCCTTCATTTGCCCCTTGTTAAATGTAGATGTCCCCGCCAACTTATGTTCGCAAAGATGCGTATGAAGAAGATAATAGATTGAAGATAGAAGAGATAAGAGAGAGAAGGAAGTAGTTGTCATTTAGAGATTGTGAGAATGAGAGTGAATGAGAGTGTGAGGGAATGATTGTGTGCACTGTGCAATGAATTTCCTTCCTGAATTAAAAATGCCCCTGAATTTTTGGTCGAACTGAAAGGACTTAATTTGTTGCCCTAAAATAATTGGGCCAAAAACAAACTGAAAACCTTTTTGGCCCATTTGCACACTACACACAGAGATAGATAGATAGATAGATAGATAGATAGATAGATAGATAGATAGATAGATAGATAGATTAGATAGATATTGAGGATTCAGCAAGTGCTTCTGTCTAACGTAAGATGTTTTTTTGGATAGTTCTAAAAAAGTGCTGACCATAAAGCGCTGCCGTCTTTCCGGGTCTCCCGCAGGCAAACTTTCTTTCCATAGCATTAAGCAAACCAAAAATGCAAGCTAATGGAACCTATCCTTAAGTTTAGGTGTGCTAATAAATGAATATATATCGCTATAGAGAAAAGGGATGCGTGCGTTCGCTTTCCTCTCGGGTAACCAAAAAGTGTGTAGGCAGCAAAACACAACTACGGCTTTGTTTGACAGGTAAGGGGAATGATATTGATAACCTGAAAATGCATTTTTTATAACAGAGCCAGAAGGATAACAAGCCAAATGCTTTAGTTCATGGTCACTTTATTTTTACCTTGTTTATTAAATATATATATATGCTGAATATTTGCCATAGGCTACCGTACACTTAAAGAGATTTAATGGAGGACAAATAAGCCAAAAGCGACTTTCACAACAGAACAAAAATTAAACCTAATGCGAGCTCCAGCTTTCTGATTTATCTTTCCATATTTAATGCATTTCTCTTCATCCTTGGGCTGAACGAATAACCCATAGCGGGATTCTTTGTTAACAAAACGAATAGACTAAAATACTTGCAAACCTTTGCTCCAGGTGTCCTGTGACAGAGGGGGTGGAGTCTAAAGTAGGCGGAGTTATGAATAACTCTGCAGCATTGGGCTCCAGGCTAGCGGGTAAAGATACCAGGCGCTCATTCATCAGCGTTTAGGCTCAGACATACACAATTTAAATCTAATGCTGCCTGTACACAGTGTAATTCAGTATTTTAATGCTGGAAGAGACACCAATTGGACAGGACTGTTCTGGCAAACTTGGGACTGTTAGCAACAGTGGACTAATATAGCAATGCAGAGATATTTTTTTAAAATTTGATGCTGACTTCACTGGCATTGTTCAGGTTTTTTTTTCATGTCAATGACTGCTTTGGCTCTTAGCCATCCCAAGCTATCCCACAGCCTCAACAATATTAAACGCAAAGCCAACGCATAACCCAACTCTGAATAACCTGCCAGCTGTCCAGAGTAAACCCACTAACAGATATATATTAGACTTGGGCGCCGGCCAAGTCTTCGTGTTCGTTTTCGTGGGGGGGAAACCTTTGGATTCCACGAATATTCGCCCGTTCCCGTGTTCGTTTCGGGCAAATATTCGTATACGTTCTTCTTCTTCGTTTTTCTCTTCACTTATTGGCTGGTTTTCTAGCATGGGTTAATACGGGGTTAAAGCTGTAACCGTTAGCAGCAGCTTTGGCGCTAGGATTTTAAAGGTTCGTAAGAGCGACTCTATTGGTCGTCGGCAGGGGGCTCCTCTGGCATCAACCAATGAAGGGCAGCTGCCAGCAACCAGTAGAGTCGCTTTTATGGACCTTTAAAATCCTAGCGCCAGGACCTCCTCAGTCCCCGTCTGTTAAACTATCCAGACCTATTATTATTACCTTTTATTTATAAAGCGCCAACGATTTACGCAGCGCTTCTTACAATACATAAATTCAAGGGGTCCGACAAGACGAGAACTGACATTAGGTGGAATACATATACTGTATGAGGTCCAAATCATCACTCCCCAGAAACCACTATGCCCCCTATAGGAGTCATGAAAAGGGAAGCAGCCACGTTTAATTTTCAAGGCCTTATGCCCACCAGGCCACGTAGGTCTGGGTACAACCTCAGACCAGATGATAACCACATCCTTAAATAATACATAACACTGTGAAATCCTCCAGAATACGAGAAATTAACCTCCCTAAATAACCCGCCCCACCAACAAATCCTAGCTACAGCAAATTAAACTCCATCAGCAATGGGTTTTTGAGCCCGTACATGTACGCGCTTTGTCATTAAGGGGTTAAACTTTTCTGAATAAGGTCAATCAGCCATGCTTATCTGTCGGGGACTTTTCCAGGTTTACGTCATTATTTTTTGACGTGCTCTTTGAGAAAGATGAAAGTTATTTAGCGGAGTTATAAAAGAGAGGAATAAAAGTGAGGTTACTTTCTCCACGCAATATATATAATGAAACAAAGTCTCGACTAACTAGTTAAAAAAAAAGATGGCACATGTGGGACAGGCACAACAGAGGAAAACAGATAAAACCAGGCAAAAGCAATCAAACACGGAACTCAAAACAAATCTAAGGGCATATTTGGGTGAAATAGTGGCCATTTCGGTGTAAGATTTTACACTTGTAGCTGAAAAAACATAGCTTTTTTCAGACGAGATCCAGGTGTGGATTTACCGGTTTAGCCAGAAGAGAAATCTTTTATTACAGTAAATTTCATTAAAAAAAAAAAAAAAAAAAAAAAAATGACGGTACTCTGTAAGAACGGTATTATTTACAATACGCAGTTTTATAATATTTCATTAAAATAGTTAAACAAGGTGAAATAGTATTGAGTGAGCATTAGTCAGTGTTTTTAAGTTTCTTCAGAGAAAATAGGCCCTAGGGACCCCTGGCTGTAAAGCTGGGTTTCTTTTTCTGATATATTTCTGGATTTAGACAGTATTGAGGCACATTTCTCTTAACAAATCTGTAATGAAAGATTCTGGGAACAAACCATAAAGCGGTCAATAAGACCGGCTCAATTTGTAAAACTTTAGCCTGTTTTATCACACTGATTTGTCACGCGGCGTCAGTAAGGGTGGTTATCGAGTCTCTATTGTCTTTGAGACTACGATCAGAATCAATTAAATTAATAAGAAGGTTCGATGAACCGGAATGCTTGCTAATTGTAATTTTATCCAATCCTTTTTTTTTAGCTATTTTTTCTTTCTCCTCTTTAGTCAGGAATTTGCTGCAGATCAGACCCATTCAGTCCCATCTCGTTGCCCATTTTTTCCAGCTTTAAACCTTAATCAGTCGTTGGTCTCGTCTTAGATTCAGGAGCCGTATGTCTATCCCATGCATGTTTAATACCCTCGCTGTATTACCCTCTACCGCTTCTAATGGAAGGCTGTTCCGCTTATCTACCACCCGCTCAGTAAAGTAAAAGTACTTAAAATTTGTGCCCAAAGCACATAAAGCATTGTACAGAGTAACCGCGCCGTTTAGGTGAAAAACCATTAAGAATGAAATGGGAGAAATGTTCTTTGGGAGGCTGAATAAAAAAAAAAACATTGTAAATATTTATTACGCATAATTAAGATCTTTGCGGCTGGTTCTCACAAACCAAAAACTTCAACAATATGCAGTTCATGAATATTAAGGAAAAAAACATTGCTAATAGCTTGTCGCCACGGCAAAGGTCTTCAAAGGTCTTCAGAAATGAAGATGTAAATGTTTTGAGGAACTTAGTACGGAAAAACAGGCGTCCGAAAACTATAATATTCTGAAGATTTCTTCTAGTTGAATTTCCTATAATGAAATCATTAAAAAATTTATTTATTTTGCTAAATAAATAAAATGTAACAAGATTATGTTAGTCGCTTGATTTATATCACTGATGTAGTTAATATTCGCACCTCTGTGCCACGCAGGTCGAGGAATGAAAGGTCGGGAAGAAACAAAAGGTTAAATTAAAGGTCGCGTTTTTATTTATCAAGGCGGCATTGTAGCAAATTATGGTGCAAAGTTCTTCACTCGGCATAAATATCAGGACCTTTTGGAAATGTTTCTGCTTATGGCTCCAAAATGTAGCACGTCGCACAGTAAGATCCTATCTATTGTTGTCTTCACAGGTCTGTAATTTTCTCAGACTTAAGCAGTATCAGACGAAAGGGACCAGGCCCAGACTGGCCATCTGGCCCGCTGGGCAAATGGGTTGGCCACTAGCCATCGGCACACCATACTGCTACTCCATGCGACGTGAGCATAAAAGCCGGGGCATATCCATAGCCTCTGCTGCATCTGTGTCATCAGGCAGCCGCTGGCCATAAAGTGCCAGGGCCACCTCATGATCACCAGTCCGAGGTGCCAACAACTAAGCCAATACGGTTTTTATTCGTTTAATAAAAGAAAGTAATAATAATAATAATAATAATAATAATAAAATTGCCCTTGTTTGAAATGATCAGCCCAAAGAAGATTCATCTTTAAGTCCATCCATTCCACCATGACCAGCTAGTTTGTATTATTCCTCTTACCCGCTCTCTGGTCGGTGCTCTCTGCCGGTGCAGAGCTATAAGTACACTATTGGCTTGAATATAAAGAGTCTTTCGTTGAAGCTGAAACATAGAAAAAGATGTAAACTTACATGGTCTTTCAGGACTTTCGAGGTCTCCTCTACGTTCTAAAGAAGGAACCTCTAAGGTCATGAAAGCTTAAATACGTTTACATCTTATTCAATGTTGGTCCAATAAAAGGTATCAACGTCGTCTACAGATTTTTAAATTAAGCTAAAAAAGCACGTCATTTTATATTCAAGATCGTCTTTGATTGAGACATCTCAGAGTCAGGACAGTTTAGAGGCTGCGCCGAGGCAGGGGTGAGTATGCCCACAGCTCACACTTTTACTTCTCTCCCAATAGATGACGTATGGGCGGCGGGATAAAAGCGGTCGCACAATGCGCCCAAGCGCATTGTGGCCATGCATTAAAGGATGGGCATGGATACAACGTCTACTGGCCAGACCGGGCAAATGGGACATCATGTTGGGGCATGAAGAACCGATCTCTGAAATGTTGAAGACCTCAGACCCCTAATAACCTGAAGACCCCAATGACTATATAAAGGGATTTTTTTTTACAGCATTCGATGTTTTCGATAAAATAGCCTTTTCTGTAGATTCAAAGTTCTTTTGTGCAAAAAAGGTGAATTTTCAATTGCTTAATGAGCTCTATATAAGAAAAATAACCATAAAATGACTTATACAATTTTTTTTTTATTTTATTTCATTGTGATTCCGTTTCGACGAAAGGCCACAAGAGAATAGAGAATTTGCCGTTCTCGACATAATACGCTTAGGTAAAACACCATCCATTGATAATAGACTAGCGGTAATAGCTATTTAATGACATGAAAAAAAAATATCATTTACCATTATTACAAACACGCAAAAACGTAATATCACCGCATATTGTTTTAATGGAATGTATAGAACATTTTCATACATTTTTAAAGTTACATCACATTAATATGTATTGTCAAGAATGTTAAGAAAAAGCAGATAATGGAGTTTTTGCTCATGGTTTGGATGGGCGACTTTTTATTTATCCCCATCTGAAATTCAATGGAACGGCATATATTATATAAAGAAACATACGTTGTTGGGTTCTTGGAAATGGTTCTACTATATTAAATTAAATAAGGTAACAATCATTCAATCAATTTTAAGCCGATGAGAGAAAAAAGAAAGCCTAAAAAGAAATAAAAGCTATATTAAAAATATTCAGTGTAATAAAATCTGCAAATGTGCAATACAGTGTTTATAGTTATTTTCTTCTCCTCTGTATAAGTATTACACAGTATTCCGGTGTGTTATGTATATGATATTAAAAATCGAGGATTCAGAAAGATTATTGATGTCCCTGTACCATGCGCGGCTCTGCCTCGCCCCAATGTGACTAAATCCGTTATTAGATCCGACCGAGAGTTAAGTAAACAAGACCAGATCAATAAACAAGTGGATGAATGAATACGTAAATTAATATATTAGGAAAGCGGTGCCTCCAAAAATAAAGTAGCCACTTGTTTTACATTGCGGCTTTTACCATACCTTAAAGTTTAACTGTTTAATAATGTAGCTTAACACTTCGTGGGAATTATGGCCACCCACTGGCGGCAGCAGCGGGACCTCCCACGGATGTCGGGACCGCCTGAACACTGCTTATCGCTATTACTCGTCATCTGTTATAAAAAACAAATATATAAAAAATATATATATTGTTGTTGTCACATAATAGTGTTATATATAATATTTTTAGACGGCTACACGTTTGTCCTGTGTGTGGGGGGGGTGTCTGTTCTGCCCCGATGTACCAAATACACCATATTGCCTTGAGGTAAACAATGGACAAGACTGCACAAGATAAACAGCACTTAATTCGTATTACCATAAAAAATGGGGCAAAACAGATTATTAGACACAGTTATTTGGTGCCAAACTACATTATTATAGTGAATTTGATGGTCACAGAAACCTACTTATTTTTTCCATGAGACTAAATTAAAGATTTTTTAAATGATTATAGAAATAACCATTTTTTAAAAACAAATTTCCACCATATAACTTTAAAGCAGAATGGTGAGAACTGTGAGAATGTATTTTATTTTCTCTAATTAACACCATGGTACACATAGTGGTGTATCCAGAGCACACGCACACAACCAGACACTCATACTAACACATCCAGACAGACTGACATGCCCAGGTGACATAGAGACACGTCATTCCTACATTAAAAATACATATACAGAACGCACACACGCTCCTCTCATTAGAAAGCAACGGCGTCGTATCCATCAATAAATGTTATACAGGAATTGTCACCATTTCTAAGTGAAAAATAGCATTCTGTTTTTTTCTCTCGCAACCCTCCGTTGATTTAGCTCCGCCGCGTAACGGATGTGCAGCGTCTGGGTAATTTTTAAGTGACAAAATAAAATCTATTCCGCAGAATCCCAGTCTTCGAAAAGAACACTTTGCACGCTCACCTCTTCACCCCCAAGGCGTGTTATTTCAGTTGAGAAAGCAATTGCATTAAATAACTGCGGGTTGTTTGGCAGAAAATTGTTCTTTACCTTGAATTCAGATACCACAGAACCTTCTCTTTGCAGAATTTGTAGTATTTCCCTTAAGGGAACTTGAATTGGTGTCCTCAAAATCAGAGAAATTGGATGTATTTCTGCTGCTAACGCAAACCATCTTAAATCACGTCGTCGGTTTATTTGTCTGGGAATTGTGATCCCGTTCTGTTTGTTTTACCGTTAGAAATGGGGATTTTTTTTTCTCTTTTGTTGCGGTTTGTTCCGCTTTGTTGTCACAGATCGATATGTGTTTATCATCAGAGGAGATAGTATGTGTATGTGTTTGTATGGCAGAGCAAGTGTGTTCAATGGCAAGTAAGTGTGTGGCTGCAAGGGGAAGTGCATGCTAGAATGCTTGTGTGTAAGGGCAAGCATGAATGTATGTGTATGAATGTGTGTATGGGCAGTTGCGTGTGTATAGGCAAGCATATATGTGCATAGGCATTGGGCAGGCATTTCTATAGTGTATATGTATTTATTACGACAGCCTATCCCTTAACAAATCATTTTTGGGTATAAAAGAACAGAATGACTTACGCATTTTGAACCCAGGGAAACTTTTAGTTTAGTGGGTGGATTGGACACCACTTGGCCATTACTTCCACCTACAGCATGATGCTATTGCATTAAAATAGGGTTAAGAGTTAAAATATGAGAGCAGAATATTCCACCGCACTACTGATTAGGACGTCTTATCTTACCCTTAGTTACTTTTCTTAGCCTACATCTAAGCCTGCAGAAAAATCAAAGTGATGCAGACTAATCATTCAAAAAGATGAAAGGCTGATGACTCGAAAACCATATGGTATCTTGCATTCACGCCAGGCTTGAAGGGATAGTTATGACATATGAATAATTTCCATTTCCAGATGTTGCTCCAATGATCTTCATTATTGATTAATGACACCCCGACTAATTGTGTGGTGAACGTTTTTAAACGAGTGGGCGCTTAAAGGTGCAGCGATGCCCCCTTTTTCTGCCCGGGATCAGGGAAGAAACTGGGCTGGCATCACCGGCCATTGATTCTGATCATTTATTTGCCAGCGGACATACATTGGTTAGTAGCACCAGATTCTGTACATGTGCGTACGCCAACGACCCAGAACAACCAAATCAGTAGTGACCCTATGGGTTCCCTAACCAAAAATATACATAAAAAATGGCCATTTCGGTCATCTTATATTATGAATGTCCAAGCAATCGGAGATCACAGTTCGCCATTAGCTCCTGCACTATACTCCAATGGCCACTGGCAGCCTAACCTGCTAGAAAGGTTCATTTGGGAGAACATAGAAAGGGGAGAGCCAAGCAGATCTGCAGAGCGTTTCACAGAGAACTCTCATTTAAAGAGACAGTCGTGGCTAAATTACCTTTCTTTTAAGCTTAGGTCATATATCCAATAATATTTTCTTTAAGTAACTGACACTCCTTATAATCTGTCGCTAGAGCCACCTCCCAGCTATAGTCCCAGCATGGCCCTTTGCTTGCTCCTGGAATGTCTTGTTCTGGTTAAAGCCTTAGACGTTCCATAGGTAACCTGCTAGCGGTCACAAGAATGATTTTCTTTTGGTTCAGGATGTTCTAGCTAGGAAGGATACATCAGAGCTTTGGGGAGGAGACACAAGGGAATGAGATGGACTTGCCTTTCCATGATTACAGATATGGGTTCTTTATTTCTAGGTTATACCATGATTTTTAGGTATTTTGTTAATAAACCAGATTCTCCTCTAGTACTTTTTGAGTTTGAGTTCGGTTTTGACCCCATCTGGAAGGACAGCACCTGAGTTGGCCAAGAAAGAGCTCCAGGGGGAAATGAAGCTTAGAGCAGGTTAAAGATAGAGCCGCTTAGAGGGAATTACAAATGGGAGGAAGCTTTCTCCACTTTTATCATTAATTTATTGAAACAATCCATAGCTCTCAGCTCAGTGTACCACAGGAGACACTGTTGCAGGGTAGGACACTGTGAGAAAGCCCGTCGGTCTCATAAGACTTCTTCACCCTCCAACCGGTTCCCACTCAGGTTGAGCGGACATGGGATTTTATGATGATCCCCTAGCCCGGGGACAGACTCTAAGGGTACAAACACAGTATAGTCAAGGCAAGCCGTAGTCAGGAAAGCGACAGATACGTTTTAAGATCCAAAGACCGTGTTTGACTTGGCTGTAAATCTTCAGAACATAAGTAAATACCAAAAAAAATCAGATCCTCATAACAATTTTCTCCCCATGTCCCACCAGCCTCCATAGCAGACAGTGATGTAGATATAATATCCCTTTTACGACCAACTCACGGTAGGTTTTCTCTGCCCAGCTCTGCTTCGTCATTTATATCCTCCTCTAATGTGGCAAATATTCTACTGTAAAAATACCATTAACGTTAATTCCCCCTTTTTTCACTGCCTCGGTTTGCCCTGGTCACAAGAAGGCCTTTTGTAAGGAAATGTACATTTTCAGAGCAATCAGAACCAAAATGGATAAGGCAGCATTAAAGACACAAAGGGTTCTATTTTATCGTTTTGATAAGCCTGAGGTTTCAAAGGTTTAGATGCAATCAGATAAACCTGAAAGTCGTGGCTTAAAATTTTAAGGCAAAAGAAAAATTCATGGAAATTCATAAAAAAAAATGAATTCCCCGAACTAATAAAAAAATACTTTTCTGATATTATAATTGAATGACCAGAAAATGCATATCAAGTAGTAGACATAAGCCCCCGATGTTCCCCCAATCAGCAATCAAATGGAATGAGAAGAAGAAATCCCCTGGATTAGACACAGTTCCAGCTAATACATTTTTTATGCCGTATAAAGGTACTTTTTGACTTATTTTCTGCGGAAAGACTTTACTTCCATTTGTGATGTATGCCTACAAAATTTAAATGTACTAAACCCAGATCAAATGTTAACTTTAAAACCACTAAATTTAGGAAAGATGGAAAATGACAATAAGGACCCATAAAAAGAAAATTCAATGTATGTCGCTTACCAAATGTTTTAGGAAAGTTGGAGATACTTCTCTTGGAATAAAAGTCCAGTCATCTTAAAGGGGAAGCCCCATTAAGTCCCTTCCTCCATACACTTTCATTGGTCAGAGTGTCCGGCTGGATGATTAAGACTGAGCCATTCTATTATTTAGCACAGGCAGTATCATAAAGAATAGCAGATTCAAATGGCTAATATCCAGCTGTATGAAAACATTTTATTATGCAAAATTTAGAACTATTTTTAAAAAGTAGCACAATATTTTTGAAAATGTATTTTAATCTCTAGTAAAAATGATGTGGTGAACCTCCATTACCTACTCGTCTCCTCCAGATATCACTGCAGTCCACCTTCTTAGCTACCAACCTCTTATTGCTCCACCATCTATCAACTTTTTGAGATGCAGGTCAGTTGCTAGTGGGAATTCTAGGGTAAATGTATACCCTTACCCCTCCACAAAACAATATATATTATCCTTCGTTCTATTATTTATTTAGTTTGCTCTGTTATAGTTATTATTGAACCGACGGGGATTTGTGAGTTGAACCCAGACATCCATGTAGGAAGTTGATGACCAAATTGCATGCCCCTGAGCACAATGCCCTATTTTTAGAATCTCGAGCACTTGCATCAACTTGATAGCAATTTCTTTTTACTGTGAACTTACGCGTTACTACACAAGTTGGATTTTGAATGAAGAGTCATCTCAGTTAACTTTACGATTCAACTGATGACAGAGCTTTCCGTCAAATGACACGGGTCCCGCACAAGGACCGCAAATCTATTTATTTGGGGCCAACATGTTTGCATCTTCAGATATCCCTAAACAACAGCTCTTTCCATTGAGGCACCACCACTGGTCAGCCTTCTTTCTGTTGAAGTTGATATTCTATTAATCTTTTTGCCATCTTGGCATCCAGGAATAAGGGCTAATAAGGGCTAATAAGGGTTCGCACCATTCTATGCACTGTATGTCTCTCTAGCGACATCTAGTGGACACTTTCCAGTAAGCATCTCTCTTCTTTTACAACTCTGCTTGTCTGTTTATACTTCAGCCAACTCATTTTACGCACAAACATGACAAAATAAACCCACTAATTACTGCATGTCATTACAGGACTAATTATAAATATGATCCGTTTAGAACCTCATATTTTACAATCCTCTTCTTAAATATATTCCTTCTTATAAAGGACAGTCTTTTTTTGGGTCCCAAATCCCTCTGGCTTTCCTCCCCTGTTTACTTCCTTTTCTTAGAAGATGAATATAAATATAATCGACGAAGAGCCGTATAATCAAGCCATATACGTGATGAAGAGCATGTCTGATAAGATTATAGTTGCTCCATTTTAATTCACTTACTTGCTTACGTTGTAAAAGATAATTGTTTGATAAGATTGTGGGAACTTTGTTCATTGTTCACAATTCTATTGTGTATGTGTGTTCTTTCAGACTGAAAGGTGTGACACGGTTGCTGTATCACAGTTAGTATATCTTTCTGACTGTGGTTATCTATAACTACAGTACAAGCTCTTAGAATATTTACTATTTTTTGTCAGGGTATTTTCTCGTTACTGTGGTTACTTAGATTTGCAATTGATATTCTTATAATATTTAACTTATTATTTTGGTATGAACGATGGCTACTATGACAAACTCAATATCCTTTATGTAAGACTAGCTATACATCCTTAGGTATTATGACATATTATTATATTTCTGTATTTAATTATATTTATAATTATAGGTATTATTTAGGCCATGGACATTTTAAGTTCTGATTGCTGTGTTTTGTTAGACTAATAAAATGGTTAATCTATACAATTTTTTGTTTAATAATACCTTTAAATATAGCCTCATCACCATCAAAGTCACGGTGCTTATGTATGATCTGAGTAGACGAGTTATCTTGTTGTTTGGTGCTCATCTCCGTGTTGTCTCGCTGTCTCATGGAGAATCCGTAATGCATGACATAAATAATGCATGATATCCTTCTTCTTCTAAACACCTTAATCAGGTAAATAGATTGCTATCGATAAGTCGTAGAGTTCCATTAAAAAGAATTGTTAAAGCACCGTCTTGTAGTCACTAACCACAACCCTATCACAAGTGTTGTAAAGGATGCATAAGCCTATGGAATGGCTAAAAGAGCAATACGCGTGTATGTATATTGTACACATATATACCGGTATTATATATGACTAAATCAAACTTAGATTAAGAGCATAAAACTTGGCAATGGCAGCTGTCTCTTGGGTCCCCTATTGTTTTTTACTGGTGGCAGACACAACCTCTACAACCCAAAGAGGGCAAAGCAGCAAAGCGGCAGTATTTGTGACGCATTGATGAATATACTGTATCCCACAGCTTTGATACCATAACTAATACAAATGGATATTGGGATAATACTCATTAAATATGAGGTCAGAAAAAAAATGCTCCCAAGCAAGACCCAAAGCTGTTATTTTCGTGGTCCTAAATTACATTAATAAAGTAAAAAATCCTAGACACCTACTTGCAATATAAAAATCATTAGTTTATTCTTCAAGACGTCACTGCTGCCGTCACCACCCAAAGACAACAGTACTCACAACTTTGTTCAGAACCGTATAAAAAGCAGGTGGATTTCGCACTGATCTGTCCAACTAAACTACGAGTCGTCCATGAAGGCAAGACTGTTTTTGTTGACTCCAGAAAAAAGTCACACAATTCTTCCACCAACTACCAGAAAATCCCAGGGGATCCATTCCTTCCTCGTCTCACTCTTCTATCTCTTCTCCTTTGCAGTCTCCTTCTCCTAATATCATGTGACTGTACATATCTGGTGACGATGGAATCACTCCCATCACTCCCATGTTCCAACGGCCCTTTATCACTCCCATCACTCCTGTGTTCCAATGGCCCTTTATC